>NW_024121107.1:287753-427753 GCF_016745375.1 Pimephales promelas | reverse complement strand
ATTGTGATGATTATAGTTTAAAACCTTTTCACAATATTCTAATTTTGAATTTGTGGTTTTCATAAGCTGTAATCCATAATCATCAAAATTATAACAAATAAAGACTTGAAATATCTCACTTTGCATGTAATGAGTCTATATAATATATTAGTTTCACCTTTTAAGTTGAAGTACTGAAATAGATGAACTTTTGCACCATATTCTAATAGAGCCAGACCGATATTATCGGCCGATATTAGGCATTTTCCAAACTATCGGTATCGGCAGTCATAATGGCCGATAAATGAATATTTCAACAATAAAATTAAAACGGACGAAACACGCTTGAACCATGTCATGAGAGTTGGAGTTGTGTAGTTTGTCCACCAGAGGGCACTCTACAGCGTTCCTGTTGGCAACACTCATTAAGTTGGTCACGATACATACATTGCTTGAATAACAATTAAAAGAACATCCGCATCAGTTCTCTGAACTCAAATAAGCATGACACAATTTGTGACTATCGTGTCCAGTTTAAATAAATAAATGACATATCGGCCGATATATCGGATTTTAAAACCCCAAAATATTTGTATCGGTATCGGCCTTCAAAATCCTTTATCGGTCCGGCTCTATATTCTAATCTTAGAGTTTCACCTGTATATGCAGAACAGAATAGATGATTGGTATATTTATGATTAGGCACTATTACAGATGTAATATCTGGTCATTTTAGTGTCATGATATAAACAAACTGCTCACACGAGGAGCAAATCAGAAAAAAATAAAAAAAATAAAAATCTCATTCAATTATTATTTAAATTAAGTCCTTGAACTCATTAATCTCAACGAGCGATAAACATCCCTGCATAATTAATGATCCTCCCAGACGTGTGTGTGTGAACTTCAGCTGTTAGTCTATCTGATGTCCTTGGGTTTATTTCCAGAGGATTCACGCCAGCGCTTCACTGGCACTCGCCGGCGTCCCGAGAGCAACTGCAGTCTTACATACAGAAACTACGCTGAGTGTTAACATATAATGAAGCTGAAAATATGACACACTGCAATGCAGAAGCGCTTATGCACCAGATGCACCAGAACATTTACAGTAACTCGAGTGCAAGAAAACAAATTGTGTTTATCAGTGTAGCGAGTTATCCAGGGAATCCAATCTGGAACAATATCCACCTCAGAGCACATTATGTTGATCTGCGGACACGCTCCATTACTTCAAGTGTGTTTGTTAAGTGCTCACCAGACCCCACCAGAGCGCATCGGCGTAGGTCTCGAACATCTCATTATCCTCCTTCTCCGCGAGGTACACCAGGAACGAGGCCAGGATCAGACACAAGAAGCCGATGTACCAGGCTGTGATCAGCTCCTGCGAGGGCGCATACATGCACAGGATCAGCACACATCAAAATCAAGTGTCAAACTCCATGCATATTTAAATGATTGATGGTGCATAATAAAAAGAGCCCCTATTATGTATAATATTATAGTATTTTGATTGAGTGATTGATATCTTTATTTTGAACATGTAAATACAAGAAGAAAAAAATAATGGTAAAAAAACAGCAAAATAAAACTCTATAATCTATGATATATACTCTATAATAACTTTACATGTACAAAAAGGAGTAGGAAGAAGTAAAACGTGTGTTTTCCTTCATACCCTTACTACTATATTTAAGGAAATGGCTACAAAATAGATCTATAATCAATGAAAATATACATATTTTCAAATACATATATTACACATACACAACAATATTTATACACATGCTAGAAATGATTCAATATTATTATTAGCACTGTGTTTCTTTGTACCTCGGGAATATAATTTCTTTGCACATCTTTTTTATAATGGAGTGTGTTTGGACGTTGCTTTAACTCATTATTTAATTTATTCAACAATTTAACGCCGCTGACAGATAAGCAGAAACTTTTCCTAGTAGTTCGAAAACTGAAAGTCTATTTTTTCACTAAAGTGTCCTATTATTATGCTATTCCAGCTCTTTCTCGCAGTGCCTGAAACGGTTCGTTTGAAGATTCAGTCTCTCTAAACCCCGCCTCTCTGAGAGCTGCTCTGCTCTCATTGGTCAGACGGGCCAGTCTATTGTGATTGGTCGAAATGAACAACGTGAACCAAACTCTTCCAGGCCTCTGTCATTTGCAGCAGCCAATGAAAACCTTAGAGGCTGTTTACACGACACCGTCGTTTTCAGCAAAAACACAACACTTTTTTGCGTTTAGGCGGTTAATTCACACGTAAATGGCGTTTTGGGTGCATGTAAACGCAAACGCAAGTGGAGGTTTTTGAAAATGGTAAACAACAAAAACGTGAATCTCTGAAGACGATGACGTCATGCACATGTGTATTACGCGTTATATAGTATAGCGTTTTTAGTTGTTTTCGTGGATCTGTGTAAATGGGTTTCGTTTTGACAATGGTGTCGTCTATAGAAAAACTTCTGTTTTAAGCAGATCATTGTTGTGTAAAAGTACCCTTAGACTGACATTATGCAAATTTGTTTCAAACCGTAGGTTCGTACAGGAACTGAGACTGGAATTACTAGCGACTCGTTTCTTTCTTTTAAGAGACAATAACATTTATTTGCAATTCCAATATTGAAACTTAACAGACCTTTTACATTCACAATCAGCTGTATTACATACATAAAAGATAATCATTGAAAAAGCACTTTAAAGGGGTGGTATAATGTCCTTTCCACATAAATCTCGGATGTCTCCAGACTGTGTGTGTGAGGTTTTAGCCCAAAATAACCAACAGATATTTTTATATAGCATGTTAAAGTTGTCACTTTTTGAGGGTGAGCAAACACACCGCTTTTGTGTCTGTCCCTTTAAATGCAAATGAGCTGGCGGAGTTCATTTGCATATAAATTGGATTTTTTTTATCAAAACGTTGGATTTTTCATATTATTTATCAAAACGTTGGTAAAAAAAATAAATAAATATGAAAAGAGAATTTTTCAAGTCGAAATCTCAGCGAGAACAGCTTGTGTCCTTTTACCTCACACACAAATGTACAGAAAATGTCCATGTTTAATTAAGTGACAACAGGAAATCTCTGAATGAATAGTTAATGAATTTAGGTAGCAGTGTCTATTTTCTAGTCATTGATTAGCATATTCTGTCATGATCATCTATAAATCGCGTTCCCGGGGGCGGGGTTTATGGAAATTCTAGGGTGTGTGATGTCACTAACCGGACAGTTGTAGTCCTTAAAACGCCATTTGTGTTTAAAAGTAAATATCTCCCTTAAATATCTCTGTAACTTTGCGGATGTTGTTTATGCTCAAACTACAGTGGCCGAGAGGTGCAAAACAAATCACAATTATGAAAACAAAAAAACAAGTCAAAACACAAGGACAATTCAGAAAACAAAATAACAATTCAGAAAACACAACAAATCTGAAAACAAATTAACAAGTCAGAAAACACAACGACAAATCTGAAAACAAATTAACAAGTCAGAAAACACAACGACAAGTCAGATAAAACGGAAAAGGTAGGTATATGTGGCGAATGGAATACTGATCGCTGATTGGACGAGACATCTGTCAATCAAGACATACAGAAAGTACAGCAGACTGCGCCTGCGGCAGAAGAAAGATTGATTCGCATGTGTATGTGTAAATATTAGCTGTCTATTTAGCCGGCTAATTTAGTGATATTATGGAGAACAAAACTTTTCAAATTAAAATCTTCTTACCACTATTAGTAAACGCAACTCCTTTAAGCTTGCGTTCAGTTATCCACTGGACCGAGCTGCCTAGTTCAAAGTAAACTAGTGAAACAACTGAAACCAGCGTGTTGTGTTTTTGTTGTGTTTTCTGAATTGTTATTTTGTTTTCTGAATTGTCGTTGTGTTTTCAGACTTGTTTTTTTTTTTTTTTTTTTTTATAATTGTGATTTGTTTTGCACCTCTCGGCCACCGTACTATCATAATCAAAATCACTCCAAAACACAACACAAGCGAACCCCTGAAACAAGCTAAAGAAACCAGAGACTATTGAAGAAACCCACGGCACAGTTTCTGCTGTGTCAGCGTCAGTCAGTGTGTGTTGTGTTCACTCCTTCACCCGCTCCTCAGTGCAGGCCGGAAACGGGACACCGCTTAAACACGGAGAGACACGGCGACGTTTCGCCCCTGCGACTCGTTTTAGACCGAGAAACGCACCGCAAGCACATTCACACACTTTCTTGCCCTTGAGAGAGACGTCTCCTGAGACTGAACTCACGACAGCAACTCGATGAATGACAGCACACTTTAATCAGACTCAGGTCCTCAGGCGATCCACTTCACCGCTCCATCCGGGCGGAAACGGCCAGTCCACGGAGAAACGAGTGGAGTTCACTTTGTTATGGATAATATGACAAGCCGTTTTAGCTTAAAGGAGTTCACCTCAAAATGAAAAGTTCCTGGTAATTTACTCACCCACTGCCATCCAAGATGTACGTCTCTCTTTCTTCAGTGGAAAAGAAATTATTATTATTATTTATTTATTTTTTTTGAGGGAAACATTTCAGGATTTTTCTCCACACCACGGACTTCAATCGCAACAAACAAGTGGAAGTCCAAATCAAAGCAGTTTCAAACGGCTCTGCACGATCCCAGCTAAGGAACAGGGTCTTATCTCGCCAAACATTTTCTTAAAACAATAAACATTTATTACTTTTTAACCTCAATTGTTTGTCTTGTGCTGGTCGGCGACGCGCCGCCAGGGATTAACGTTACGTCATCATGTTTTCATCACCTATTTTCCTCTTTGGTTTAATATTCCCGGCATGAATTATTAAGCAAACTATGCTGGTATCTCACAGACGGCTTTCCTTTCCTCATGTCACCCTACTAGCATGCAATCCCTTTAAAACTCATTTATATTTCAGCATGTTTACTGACAACATGCAATTTATAATGTGTCCGTTTGTTCGAGAAAATGTGTTTTTATCACCGACACAACAGCCGATGTTCCCCGTGTGAACGTTAGTGCCTCTGGTGCTCTTCTGGTGAAACATTTTACTTTATTTATTTATTTCTTTGTCGGAATGGTATGAAACTGTAAAGGTTAAATCCTGAATAACTTGTGTGATCCTCGCGGCCAAAAACGAGCACATTGGAAATGAAATGAATGGGAGACGAGCTTCCTCTAGTGGAGGCGTTTGGTACTGCAGCCGAACTGAATCTTTTTTTTTTGAGATATCAAGCTTAAATTCGGAACACAACTTGTTTAGATGTATAGTAGCTATAAGATATATGGTTTTCTTGCAGTTTTAGAGTAGATTTTGAAAATATATATTCCACATGCAAATTTTAAATAGTTTTTTTAGTGCATTTTTTTCACAACAAAAAAACATTCTCTTACATTTTCATGTACACTTTTTAAAACATATTTCACAGCATTAATCTGCCAAGTGTCGTCTTTGCAAAGAGATCAAACTGAAGTCTGTGCTTTAAAAGCATTCAAGATTTACGGGATTTAGTTTAAGTTCAAAATAAAATGTTCAGGTCCCATGCTCAAAAAATGAATACATGAATTATAAATACAGCGTAAATATAATTTAGTCTAAAAAAATCCCCAAAACATTAAATAAATTAAAAAAAACATTATTAAACTAAAATAAAGTACATTTAGTCAATTGAAAAAAATAAATACATTTTTTTTTTTGGAGTGACAAGTGGATTAAAACATCTCAAAATGTTCAAATCTGACCCCGAACTTATGATTAAAAGACATATTGCATGATGAAATTCGAAACTGTCAGTTCTCCGTCTGTGGCCACGAGCCCTGCACTTACAGGACTAGTTTATGTCTTTCCAAGTGTTATCGATCGCAAACCTCCATCCGACACTTCATCAGGACGTCTCATTCAACATCTCGAAACAGCCGCACAGAGCCAAAGGACGACCTCTCAAACACACTCGAACAATGGCTTGACGAATGACACATGACAGAACGACTGCTGTGGTTTCAATCTCTGCAAGCCTCGAAACCAGAAAACCTCTTAAAATCATATCTGGTCTATTTGCCATTTTTCTCGAGGGCGATTGAAACAGGATTGAAAAATATGTGATTACTTTGCAGTTTAGAAATTGGGTTTGGGTAATGTTGATTCATGCTTCGGCTGCATTTTTTGAGGGCTTTAAAAGGCCTCAAAATATCTGTTTAAAAAGTCAACTAACAATGCATAATGTGATTTTTTTTTTTTGCACATGACGCTCAAAAACGAGGTTTTAAATTTAGATTTTTCTCTGGAATAGCATGCACTGATGAATCCATGACAAGAATAAAGCAAGTTAATAGAATCAATGCTGATGGCATGGATATTCAGAGAAATTTTTATTTTATTTTTATTTTTATTTTATCGGGACTTGAGAAGAAAAAAAAAACAGGCCCAAAATACGGGACGTCCCAGCTAATTGGGGACATTTGGCAACCCTACTGGTTCCTGAACATTATTTACCTTGCTGTGAGCGTAGACGACAGATCCCAAGAGTTTCCATGTCCCTCCGCGGCGATCCATGCGTATCATCCGCAGGATCTGCAGGAACCGGAGACTCCTGATGGCGGAGGTGGCGAACACATTCCCCTGCGTTCCAGCGGCCAGAACCGAGATGGAGGCGATCAGAACCATGATGTCTGAGGAACACAACAACGGATGCGAAGGAAGATCATGCTGAGATCACGCTGAATATACACTCGTAAACATATTTATTCCAACCAATCAGAAGCAAGTATTCAGAGATAAAGAAGTGTGTGTGCCAAATGCATGTCACATTAATGTTATTTAACATTAATGTGACATGCATTTGGCACACACACTTCTTTATCTCTGAATACTTGCTTCTGATTGGTTGGAATAAATATGTTTAACCCTCTGATGGTCCTCAGTCATTTCTGACCGAAACATTTTCTGTTTTGAATTATTAAAAATCACAGCTTCATCGGAAGGTTATGATACTTGGTGACTTTTTTGGCATTTTGTATGTGAATACAAAAAAAAAAAAAATGAGGTCATTATCCGAGCATGCTGAGTGGTCGTAAAAAAAATAGTCACACTCGTTGTCTTCGCTCAGAAATGACCGACCCATAAGAAAATAAATAGGAAATTTGACACTCTACAACATCAAGAGTGCAAAAAATGTACACCCACCCACACACACACACACACACACATGCAAACACACTTTTATACACATACACACCAATAAATTCAGACTACAAAAAATCTGTTTTGAATTTTTTTAAATCACAGCTTCATTGGAATGTTACGAAACTAACATTTCTGGCATTAGGTATGTGATCACACAAAAAAATTGAGTTCATGATCTGAGCATGCTAAGTGGTCGTAAAAAAATTTGTCACGATTTTAGTCTTTGGTCAAAAATGACCCCCATAGGAAATTAATGGGAAATTGACAAAAAATTCACAATTTTTTATTTATTTTTTACAATTGTTTAATAAGAAATAGTTTTTAAGATTGTTTCAATTATATATTCAAATCCACCAAAAAAATGTGTTCATAAACAGTTGGGGAATTCACATGCCTCTCCATAGAGAGCTGTACATAGTAGTTACAACATGATTCCACGCCTTAACCAGATGGTGCTAATTTTCCTTAAAATTTTTTTTTTTTCTGAAGGCCTAGACTCTATATTAAACTAAAATACTGCATTAATAATAAAAATAAATAAATATATATATATATATATATATATATATATATATATAGAAAAATATACATATTTCTATTGAAAAAATAGACCATAAATATTGCATAAATATTTATAAATTCAATCAAATTGTCTCAAAATAATAAATTAAAAAAGAATAAATATTATAGAATAAAAATAAATTGCATTGGTTTTACTGGGATGGAAGAAGTTTAATTTTTTAGGCCTCCGGTCACTTCTGAGGACTCATAAAGGAAGACCATCAGAGGGTTAATGCCAGATCAGTTTAATAAGAGTTCCATATTAACTGTTTTCATTAAAGTGCACACACACACACACACACACACACACAAGAGAGAGCAAACTGGACTTCAGATTTACTCACCGATAACGCAAAAAGGTTTCCGTGAGAATTTGAGTCTTCCTCTCCATCCTCTGTAGCGACAGCAGCATCCGGCGGACCAGATCCTCACGATATACTCCACTCCGAACACCACGATGGTCACGATTTCCTACACACACACACACAGTTAACATGACACTGAACAATCCACATGTGTTCTTCATCATCAGTGTGATCTTACGTACCAGGATGTAAAGCGCGTCCTCAGAGCTCTTCTCATATTCTCTGATGGTGGAGAACACAGACAACACCAGACAGGAGAAGACCAGCAGGAACCTGCGAACACAAGAGAAAAACCAGTTCACCTGATGGGCACAGTCAGACCACAACTGGTGAACATTATGAATGTCTTCATCTAAAGCTTACACTTAAAGTCTGAGTATACATGTGTAACCTCACACCACAGTAAAGCATCGCCGACCAGGTTTCTCACCAACTGCGGTTCCTCTACACACTCAATCAGATGAGCTAACAGCGCTAAAGCCACACGAGCTAACAGCGCTAAAGCCACATGAGCTAACAGCGCTAAAGCCACATGAGTTAACAGCGCTAAAGCCACATGAGCTAACAGTGCTAAAGCCACATGAGCTAACAGCGCTAAAGCCACATGAGTTAACAGCGCTAAAGCCACATGAGCTAACAGCGCTAAAGCCACATGAGTTAACAGCGCTAAAGCCACATGAGCTAACAGCGCTAAAGCCACATGAGCTAACAGTGCTAAAGCCACATGAGCTAACAGTGCTAAAGCCACATGAGCTAACAGCGCTAAAGCCACACGAGCTAACAGCGATAAAGCCACACGAGCTAACAGCGCTAAAGCCACACGAGCTAACAGCGATAAAGCCACACGAGCTAACAGCGCTAAAGCCACATGAGCTAACAGCGATAAAGGCACATGAGCTAACAGCGCTAAAGCCACATGAGCTAACAGCGCTAAAGCCACAGGAGCTAACAGCGCTAAAGCCACACGAGCTAACAGCGATAAAGCCACACGAGCTAACAGCGCTAAAGCCACACGAGCTAACAGCGCTAAAGCCACACGAGCTAACAGCGCTAAAGCCACATGAGCTAACAGCGCTTAAGCCACATGAGCTAACAGCGCTAAAGCCACATGAGCTAACAGCGCTAAAGCCACATGAGCTAACAGCGCTAAAGCCACATGAGCTAACAGCGCTAAAGCCACATGAGCTAACAGCGCTAAAGCCACATGAGCTAACAGCGATAAAGCCACATGAGCTAACAGCGCTAAAGCCACATGAGCTAACAGTGCTAAAGCCACATGAGCTAACAGCGCTAAAGCCACATGAGCTAACAGCGCTAAAGCCACATGAGCTAACAGCGCTAAAGCCACATGAGCTAACAGCGATAAAGCCACATGAGCTAACAGCGCTAAAGCCACATGAGTTAACAGCGCTAAAGCCACATGAGCTAACGGCGCTAAAGCCACATGAGCTAACGGCGCTAAAGCCACATGAGCTAACGGCGCTAAAGCCACATGAGCTAACAGCGCTAAAGCCACATGAGCTAACAGCGCTAAAGCCACATGAGCTAACAGCGCTAAAGCCACATGAGCTAACAGCGCTAAAGCCACATGAGCTAACAGCGCTAAAGCCACATGAGCTAACAGCGATAAAGCCACATGAGCTAACAGCGCTAAAGCCACATGAGCTAACAGCGCTAAAGCCACATGAGCTAACAGCGCTAAGGCCACACGAGCTAACAGCGCTAAAGCCACAAGAGCTAACAGCGCTAAAGCCACAAGAGCTAACAGCGCTAAAGCCACATGAGCTAACAGCGATAAAGCCACATGAGCTAACAGCGATAAAGCCACATGAGCTAACAGCGATAAAGCCACATGAGCTAACAGCGATAAAGCCACATGAGCTAACAGTGCTAAAGCCACATGAGCTAACAGCGCTAAAGCCACATGAGCTAACAGCGCTAAAGCCACATGAGCTAACAGCGCTAAAGCCACACGAGCTAACAGCGCTAAAGCCACATGAGCTAACAGCGCTAAAGCCACATGAGCTAACAGCGATAAAGCCACACGAGCTAACAGCGCTAAAGCCACATGAGCTAACAGCGCTAAAGCCACATGAGCTAACAGTGCTAAAGCCACATGAGCTAACAGCGCTAAGGCCACACGAGCTAACAGCGCTAAAGCCACATGAGCTAACAGCGCTAAAGCCACATGAGCTAACAGCGCTAAAGCCACATGAGCTAACAGCGCTAAAGCCACATGAGCTAACAGCGCTAAAGCCACATGAGCTAACAGCGCTAAAGCCACATGAGCTAACAGCGCTAAAGCCACATGAGCTAACAGCGCTAAAGCCACATGAGCTAACAGCGCTGTTAGCCACATGAGCTAACAGCGCTAAGGCCACACGAGCTAACAGCGCTAAAGCCACATGAGCTAACAGCGCTAAAGCCACATGAGCTAACAGCGATAAAGCCACATGAGCTAACAGCGATAAAGCCACATGAGCTAACAGTGCTAAAGCCACATGAGCTAACAGCGCTAAAGCCACATGAGCTAACAGCGCTAAAGCCACATGAGCTAACAGCGCTAAAGCCACACGAGCTAACAGCGCTAAAGCCACATGAGCTAACAGCGCTAAAGCCACAAGAGCTAACAGCGCTAAAGCCACACGAGCTAACAGCGCTAAAGCCACATGAGCTAACAGCGCTAAAGCCACATGAGCTAACAGCGCTAAAGCCACAAGAGCTAACAGCGATAAAGCCACATGAGCTAACAGCGCTAAAGCCACATGAGCTAACGGCGCTAAAGCCACATGAGCTAACGGCGATAAAGCCACATGAGCTAACGGCGCTAAAGCCACATGAGCTAACAGCGATAAAGCCACATGAGCTAACAGCGATAAAGCGCTAAAGAAAAGTTCAATTTCGGTTGTTTTTTTACTAAATGAGATGCGATCTATTTCAGATTCTGTTTGTTTTTTACATTGAAGGCAAGAACTAACATATAATAAACTAATAAATAACAATAAATGTAATAAAAATTACTAAAAAGTAAAAAATTTAATTTTTAAATTTAAAGTTGAAACAGAAAATGTTAAAGAAAATCCAGAGTTTAATGTTGTTTATGTGTGTGGTGTTTTTAATATGCTTTAACACACACCGTGTGTGAGTTGATAAGTGGACAGCATCGCTGAGTATTTCCTCCTTAAAACTGAACACGGTTCTCAAAAACACGCTGACGTCACAAACCACCTTGTAACCAATCAGATCAACGTGTGATCGACAACCAGTGGATCTCTGAGTGAGTGAGTGGAGGCGGGGCTCATTTGCATATTCATAGAACCGCGCATACTAAATGAGGAGAGGGTGTCGAGTTACAAACAAGATATTTTAACACAGGATTTTTTTTTTCAATGGAAAAATGTTTAATTTTTAAAGATGTGTTTTAAGGGATAAAAAATTAATTGACTGAAAAAATGTATATGAAATAAAAAAACAGTAAACTATTAGATGTGTTAGATCTAAACAGTTTCATTAGAAAGCACAAAACATAAAAGACAAATTCTATTTGAATAATATCTTATTCAACAAGCTATCATTTGCAGGGTCTGCTCAACACACACATACTTTGCCCTTCCTGTCACAATAAACAAATAAATAAATAAAAATATAGTATATATGAAGAGTTCAGATGCAAAAGCCTCTAAATGCCATTTGAAATTTTCTTCTAAAATGACCATTTTTATCAAGCTTATATATTTAAGTTCACTAATTTCACTTAAATGACAATTAATAGGTAATCGTCATCGCCATTTAAGTGAAATTACTGAACTTGAATATACAAGCTTGATAAAAATGATCATTCTAGAAGATTTCAAATGGCACTTAGAGGCTTTTGCATCTGAACTCTTCATATATATATGTGTGTGTATATATATATATATATACAGTATATGCTATATAAAGAAAGAAAAGAAGAAAGATGGCAGCAGTAATATGCAACAGTTTGGTATTTTGTGTATTATTTTCATATACTAAGTACTTTGGTGATATAATGTTCCCCTGCAGTGCAGAGATAGACGACAGGAGTGTGTGAGCGCTGTGAATCTGATTATCTCCACAAGGTCACAGAAGAGGTTCATGGAACGGTGAGAATCTAATATTCACTGTGATTGATATTGATATAGATATTGATATTGATGATGCTGTACTGATGAAACACGACACTCTTGATTTCTCACAGGATCATCTCAGTTTAATCCTGGAGGAAGAGTGTTACGCCCGGCTACGCTTAAACACAGATCGCAGACGAGTCCTTCTGATTCTGCTCTTTAGCTCTATTCACACACACACACACACACACATCTTGCTCAGCAGATTCTCCTAATGAACATCAAAGGAACACGAGTTACAACTGTTGTGTTTAACCAGGAGTAATTAGATGGTGATTAGATGAAAAGAACAAGCAAGAACAGGCCAGCAACCGCACACACACACACACACACACTGTGTGACAGATAGATAGATGTTGGTTTATCTCCATCACACACACATGATGGTACATTAGCGGGCTCATTAAACCTCCTGCGTTAATGTTTCTTCTGTAATTTACAGTAGGATTGTGGAGGCCTGATGCTCCTGAGCTCCTGATTACAGTAATTATTACAGTAATTAATGACAGCTGCGTGAGACTAATGACGAGAAGCTCGTCACGACCCTCTGAAGACACACAGCTCACAGTGACACGACAAATATGATCAAATATGAGTTGCTGACACACAGATCCGTCAGGAATGAAGATTCAGGAACAACCCAAACCTGATAAGAGTCATCAAGGATTTAACCCTTGTGCTGCATTAGATTTTTAACACCGTTGAGTGCATTAAGGACCAAAAATGGCCACATATTAAACATTGCCTAAAATATTATATATTATTATTATTTTCCACTTTTACCAAGTTAAATCTTTTAACCAGCATCAGTCCTCATCATAACTACCAAAAATGTATTCAATTTCAGGATTTTAACCCTTTAATTACCAGTTTTGTTTGCGAAACCATCGATTTGTATAAGAGGAAAAAACACAAAAGTTCAATTATTTTCAATAAACTAAATGCAAAGAGAAAACTTTAGATTTGGATTATCACAGTCCCACTTTGCA
Organism: Pimephales promelas; assembly: GCF_016745375.1. The sequence goes on along the minus strand of NW_024121107.1, from coordinate 414,529 downwards.
AAAAATCCCACTTAGCGCGTTAGAGACCAAAAATGGCCACCTATTAAACATTGCCTATTGCCTAAAATAAGGTGCATTTGCACCCATAGGGAATAAATATGTAGTGACGTCATCTGGTGGAATACACTATATAATGCAAATATAATGCTTTTGCTTCAAAATGAAAGGATGTTTGTGCAAAAATCATGTTTCATGTATTACTGACAGCCTCAGTTTTAATGGGTTTCAATGGGCCATTTTTGGTCTTTATGGTGCTGAGTGTTACTATTTGATCTACACAGTGTGTGTTATACATATTTTGCAAAATGGGATCACATTTTTTACATGTATCCAAAAAGTCACAATTTTGCCAAATTTCATACCATTTGCATTAAAACAGCCAAAATGGTCAAAGAAATTAAACTGCAAAAGACCAAAAATGTCCCTAATGCAGCATAAGGGTTAAAGAAGTGTTTCACTAATACTGTACATGTGATTACAGGTTTGTTCGATTGCTAAACGACAGTGAGCTCAACTGGAGCTAAATGTGCTCCAGTCTGCACTACCAACAGATACACACTTCATATCACCTGCAAAACACACTCCAGCAACTCTAACACACGCTCAAAACACTACACACCCCTCACTGAGATAACACACAAACACTCGCATCAAACACCAATACAGAAAATACAAACTCTTCATCTTTACAGTTTCAACAATTTCTTCAAAGAAAAGGGTGACATTCACATGATTTATTAACATTTTTAGAACATTACAATTATAGTTTTTTTATTCGCTTTGGTACTATTTTCACAAGTACGGTGTACATTTTCAAAACTCTTAGTGCTAATATCACAACAGATCATCAAAAGTGCACCTTTTTCAAACATTTCATCATGTTTTCAACTGTGTTACAAGTCACACAATCACAAAGTATCCTTTTCACAACACAAAATAAGTGTTTCATCTACATTATTGTTTCATTCACAGTAAAGCTCTTACTATCAAACTTTTGATTCGCATCTCTTTTTGTTCAGTTTAATACTTTTGTCTATTATTTAATCCAACAGATCGTATAATGGTTAATCAATTAATCATTTGGTAAACCTATAGATTTTCATTTCAGCAATATCCAGTATATGGATTTTGAGAACTACAGAAATAAAATGTGTGTTTGTATGAATATTAAAATTACATGTAACCACACATGATGAATACTCGTTATAGCTAATTGATTTCACACAATTGGCCACTATATACTGTAAATGATTGTCTTCATTGATCCTTCACTTGATTACATATATGATGGATATTTGGAAATGATAGATTATGTAAATGTTGAGTACTGTAAGTGTATTGTTACAGTAAACCTGTGTAATCTGTCTTTTACAGTATATTCATTTCAGCACTTCTAAGGCCGATTTGAAACATGTATCTCGCATTGTTTGCTGTTGGATGAACTGATTGTTAAAAGTACTAAACTGAAAGAAGATCATATTGTTGTGTTTCAGTGATTAAACCAAATGTTCTCATTACATATTACAATAATCTTGTGTTTGAAATAAGGATGATGTGGACTGAAAACATGTGCAACTTACTGAAAGCATTACATCAGGTTTTGAAAGAATGACTAGCTGCGTTACAAGTGTCATCAGTTTGGATTTTTGTACTAAGAGTTTTGAAAATGTACACCTTACTTCTGAAAATAGTACCAAAGCGTATTAAAAAAAACCTGTAAAGATCTGTTGGATTAAATAATAGACAAAAGTATTAAACTGAACAAAATAGATGCAAATCAAAAGTTTGATAGTAAGAGCTTTACTGTGAATGAAACAATAATGTAGATGAAACACTTACACTGTAAAAAATTTGGAGTATTTACTTGAAAAAACCTTGCTAAATGATCTCACTCAGAAAATGCTAGTAAATTTACAAAGATTTGCCAAGTAAAAACCTAAACATATTTATCAGTAGCTTTAATTAGAAATCTTTAAGTTAAATTTACTTGGAATGTGGAATTAAGTAAACTTTACAAAAAATAAGTAATTTTAACTCGGCTTGTAAAAGGTTGATTAATACCGATTTCCTTTGCCTTTGTATTACATTTCACTAAAACAATAATCTTGAATTGTATTAGTCATTTATAGTATGTTCTTTACTTAGATCATCTAAGTAATTTATATATACATCATGTCAGAATGCAAACAGCTCAATACTTGGTAGACAATACACAATGGTGGTAACATTTGATGGGTCGTTTTTGTGTTTGAATGTGTCGTTTTAAGCAAAAAATTTACTCGAAATGTCACAAAATGGCAATTTACTAATACTGAAAACAAAAATCAATGATAAAACAGTGTTAATACAGCTGGAAACCAGTGAAAAATGAACCTCATTAATTATTCAAGGTCCAGTGCATGATGGGAACCCCAGTATCAGAAAAGTTGAGTAATTTTTACTTAATTTTATTGAGTTGATATTACACTTTCATTTATACTCGCTTGAAATAAGTACTGATATGGAATTTACTTAGTTTTTGCCTGAACTAACTTTTTCAAGTAAATTACATTGGGTTTTTTCACTAGTATTTACTTAACCAAAAAATATTTTTTTTACAGTGTTTGTGTTGTGAAAAGGATACTTTGTGATTGTGTGAATTGTAACACAGTTGAAAACATGATGAAATGTTTGAAAAAAGTGCACTTTTGATGATCTGTTGTGATATTAGCACTAAGCGTTTTGAAAAATAGTGAAAATAGTACCAAAGCGAATTAAAAAAACTGTATCACTGTAACATTTTGAGCAGTTTGCTTCAATAATCTGCAGTCATTTACAGAATTAATGTGAAAAAAAAGTAGAAACTAAAAGTACACACTGTAATTCAAACAAAAAACTGAGTGGCTGATCCTCCTCTCTCTAGCATCAGGACACCGGTGTCGCACGCCCAGCTGAAATTGTTTGAAAATCAGCAGTGTGTGTCTGTGTGAAATTTATTCTGTTTTGAATGTGCGGTTTACAGTTTTGACAGCAGTGTGTTCGGATTTGAATAAAATCTGTAAACCCACAGTGTTTTGCAGGTTGTGGTTAAGGTGATAAGTTTTTGAAAACCGTGTTCAAGCGATGAAAAACAAACTAGAGTTTGGACCACATGAACGGCTTCTGTGCAGACTGTGGTTAGAGTTTTGCACAAGTCGTGCTCACTGTCGTTTAGCAATGGAAAAAAAAATGTAATAACAAGAAAACGGTTTTTTAAATTCGCTTTGGTACTATTTTCACAAGTAAGGTGCTAATCACAATAGATCATCAAAAGTGCACTTTCATCATAGTACAACTCACCAAATCACAAAGTAATCACACATTGAGTCAATTGCACTTGCTGATTTTGATATTACAGTTTTTTTCCAATTGCTTTTTCACACAATTTTGCAAACTAATCTGGTTTTATCAAAATACAAAACCACACACCCAAACTGCAAAATACCTCATATATCCTGCAAAATAAAGCACTGCAAACGAAACTATACATAGCATTATCAAAATCAAACTTTTGCATGAACTGCACTCAAAAAATGATTTTAGCTCTTTGTTCAATTTAATAATTGACACAATCCTTCATAGAAGTGATTCCAGCTTAAATTCATTAAATGTAATCTTTTAAAAATTTTTTTTAATTGAGTCAACGTTAATATTTTTCGTTCATCTTAAACGGATGTCACTCAAAAAATGAATTTTGGCCTCTTGTTAAAATAATTAATTAAAATAAGCAAAAGTAACATGATCGTTTAATATTGTCACAACTTAATTTAATTGTGTTCAATCAACCTAATTCATTTGTGTGAAATCTACATGAATCATTGTTGTTGACATCTAACTGGGCAGTGGATCTGTAGTTCCCAGCATGCTTTGCAAGGGACTGCATCAATTTATGGAAAAAGTGTTATTTTATGTGTTTTTCAGTAAAGACGTTGTTAGTTAATGTTAATGAGCACTTTCTGTAATGTTTTTGAATTTTGTGGTTACCATTATGCAGAAGAGTGGTGACCGTGTTTAGGTCAGTATTGTGTTCAGACTCATTATTATATTATATGTGCGTTAAACCTCCTGTTCAGGCTGTATGTAAACCTTACTTACAGTCCTGCACAAATAATATAATATTACTATGTAAAAAAATGGTTTAATTCAAATGAACACTAGAAAGTGTCTATTAGAAGTGACCATAGAGTCAAAATGACTAAAATTATAATGTTGGTGAATTAAGGCAGGACAAAACTAAATGTACAAAACTTTATCTAGTAGGAATGACTAAATTAATTTAAATTCATACAACAAGATTACAACAAATTATTTCAAACTAATTTGAATTTGTTGGAAAAATGTAATTCAATTTCATGGAAAACCTTTCCTTAATTTAATTAAGTTCGTTCAACAGATTATTTTTAAGTAATCTAATTATCGTCTGGTGACGTTTAAAGCCCTTTGAAGCTGCACTGAAACTCTCATTTGGACCTTGAACCGTTTGGACCCCATTGAAGTCCATTATATGGAGAAAATTCATCAAAAACCTTAATTTCTTTTCGACTGAAGAAAGAAAGACGTGGACATCTTGGATGACATGGGGGCGAGTAAATTATCAGCAAAAGTTTTTTTAAAAAGTGAACTACTCCTTTAATGGCCAAAATAATGTTATAATATATAAACGGGTGAAACTCGAAAAATCGTCAAAAAAGAGTTCATGTATTTCAGTAATGCAAATTAAAAGGTGAAACTACTATATTTAGTATATAACTATAATGATTTATACATTTTTGCATTTAAAATTTCATGTAATATTCAATAATCATCACAATTATAACTTTTGACGATATTCTGATTTTCATGTATTTCTCCTGTATGTTGTGTTACTCTAATAGGACGCTCGTTCTTTGACCCACAAAACTGACTCGGGTTCATTTCACAACCCGCAGCCGATAATATTGTGAAATATTATGATTCAAATCAGCAGTTTTCTATGTGAATATACAGTAAAGTGTAATTTATTCCTGTGATTTTCAGCATCATTACTCCAGTCTTCAGTGTCACATGACCCTTCAGAAATCACTGAGGATCTGATGATCAAGACACAGTTATGATTAATTAATTTAAAATATGAATTATTTCAAGCTTTTGGTTGAGTACATTCCCACTAATCATATTATTTTCAAGTCTTTATACAAACCTAATGCATAAATATAATACATTATATGCCACATAAACAGCAGCAAATAAGGAAACGAGAGCGTATCTTTTGTACATAAATCAGTTATGAAATATTCACAACTAAATAAGGGTGTAACAATATATCGCAATTAAAAAATGCAACAATATGTATAGTGGATATTAGTGATAATATGTATTGTGTATAGTTAACAATAAAATAAAAATTGCTATGTGAGAAAAAAAATCTAGTTTTCAGAGTTTTAGTGTCAGTACTAGATTAAATGTGTGAGGTGTGTGTCTCCTTCATCACACGAACAGCTCCCTATAAACCAGCTCATGAATCAGTGTGTGTGTGTGTGTGTGTCAGTGACGACCGCAGGGCAGACTGCCCGAACACGTCTCTGTCGGCCGGAGACCATGCAGCTTTTTTCACAGGAAACTTAAATGGTGGTGCCTGATTCACACCCGAGCTGAGAGGTCTCACACACACACACACACACACACTGCCTAGAAAGATAGAAGCTAGACATTTACGGCTCGAGTTTTACAGGACAATGTTGTCACATGAGAGACGCAAGTGTCATATTCATCATATCATAACACACACTTAAATAACACAACTTTACCTCCTTTTGGTGGTCAGCATAAAAAATTTGCATGTTAAATTCTGCATTATATATATTTATTCGCAAATATGTTAACAAAGACTAATCTGTCTGCTTGTAAAATATGAAACGGTGAGATACTGTAAAAATGCGGCGTAACTTGAGACGTTCTCTGAGTCTATACATCTATAGGCTATCATATACAGTAAAATACTATTTTTGGAAGTGAAAAATTACATTTTATAATTTACATTGTAAAACATAATCTGTAATTCCCAATATTCTTATGTCACACCTTGATGGTTTCTAATCGAAATCACACGTTTCTTCATAGTTTTTTGTTATCAGTTATGTACATTAAGGTTTTATGCTCCATCTTATGCTGTGAAATGAATGTGTTTTGCATTACTTTAGGGTCATGTGTGCGGTTTTGCTTAAGATGAACTGCTTACTGATTGTCAGTATATTAGAAAGTTAGATCAACAGATTTTAGTATTTTGGTAAATTAGCTGATGCAAAGAATCCTGAATGAAATTATACACAACTGCTGTCAAGATTGATAATCATAAATATTTCTTGAGCATCAGATCCTCATATTAGAGGGATTTCTGAAGGATCATGTGACACTGAAGACTGGAGTAATGATGCTGAAAATCACAGGAAAATTAAAATAGAAAACAGTTATTTTAAATTGTAGTGATATTTCACAATATATAATTCTTTTTTGTATTTTCAATCAAATAAATGCAACCTTGGTGAGCAGAATATTAAAAATCTTTATATATATATATATATATAAATGCTGTGTATGTGTATATATGCTATGTATATATATATATATATATATATATTACTGTAAATGAAAGTTGTCAACCAGTAAAATATAATTTTTGCTTACCATTATTTTTCCTATTTTTTTACATAACAGATATTTTTATATAAAATTTTTTGCTTTGTAAAATACACACATAAACACATCCGCGCCTCTGAAACATCACAGTTTTGACTCCGTTTATTTATTTAACTTCTTCTCTCCAGTTCTTCAACTGTCCTCTACGATTAGCAGATTTTGCTGACGCGAGTGTGTTACTCTGCAGTTTCCTGTCAACGTGTTTCATAATCACACACACACACACACAGCGGTTTAGAAACATCTGCAGCAAAAACACAAGAGTGGAGAATTTCCTACAGCCAATCACTGATAATGCTTAATAATGTTTAGCATTTTTATACGTACTGTCCCACAGCAGCTTTAACACAAACAGTGCTTTAAATAAAACTGAGATGATGATGACGGACACCGACAGAAAGCATTGAGTAATCCCGTATCTACACCCACACAACTGCTAATTTTATTACTTACGAGATATAATCCAGTGATAACGGCGACTAATCAGTCCACTGTTCAATGCAACATAATTAGGATAAAGAGTAAAGCAGACACAGAGAATCAACATCCGATAGGAAGGAAGAGAGGAAATATGGGGAGAAAAATAAAGATAAATCTGAACGGCAAGTCGTATTTGCATTTCTACTAGTAAGAATTCAACCGAGAGCTCTACAATTTAGTTCTTATATTACAGTTTTTTTCCGATTGTTAACACACTAAAATGACATGAACAGCACAATTCTTTAAACGAACACACAGAGAGCAAAACTTCTTCTCAAGTTTCCAAAAGTCTAAACACATTTTAGACCAGTGTTGGGTGTAACTAATTAGTTACTGTAATTTAATTACTTTTCCCTTGAAAATATAAAGTAAGGGATTACTCTTCATTTATGTGTAATTTAATTACAGTTACTTCTGATGTAATTGAGGTAAATAGATCAATCCGATCTCACAGCGATTCGCATGCGTTTTATGAGGCGCCTAAATATTATGACCGATGAATTATTGTAAAATATGTATGAAAACATTTTATAGTATTTATTTGAAAGAATTAAAACAGATTCACGTCTATGGTTGTATTATTCAGCTGGTTGAGATTGATGTGGGATTTTGAAAGTAATTAAAAGTAATTAAATACTTTTTAGAGAGAGTAATTCGTACAGTAATCTAATTACATTGTTGAAGAGGTAATTAGTAACTAGTAATTAATGACTTTTTTAGAGTAACTTACCAAACACTGCGTAAGACACAACAATCTGACATAAAGACAAGGCACATGTTTGCCATTTCTAAATGACACTAATTGGCCAATTACATGTGCCATCTGGCCAAACACCTCAATGGTTAATTGTTAACACTTCAATCAGGATGTAAGCACTATAAAAACTATAAACAATTATTTTTCTTGCCACTTTTTTTACTGTAATATATTTTCTGGAAGTTTCTTTTTCAGTTTACTGTTTTTTCTAAGTAATTTTATGTAAATATTTCTGCTGTGACTTGAAAAAATACATTATAGTTTCAACAGCATGTGTGTGTCTGCAAATATTTCTGTGCATGTGAACAATCTGAGACATATTTTAGTATTCTGGCAAAGCATACTAAAGATATGAGTGCTTTTCATTATGCACAACAGTGTGTAGTTGAGTTGTTTAGACAAAAATCTGGTAATATGAATGAAGTGTGTGCGAGTTCATGCAAAAGTTTGATTTTGATAATGCTATGTGTAGTTTCGGTTGCAGTGCTTCATTTTGCAGGATATATGAGGTATTTTGCAGTTTGGGTGTGTGGTTTTGTATTTTAAAAAAAACAGACTAGTTTGCAAAATTGTGTGTTAGCAATTGGAAAAAACTGTAAAGAGTTCTCTAGATCAGTTCTCTCTATAAAGAAAGCATTTGCAGAGCTCTCTGCCTCAATGACAGATCTCTGTAATTAATTATGCATATCTTTAGTGTGTGTTTTTATTAGTAATAATTCAGTTAGAGAGCTCTACGCTCGCATCTTTACTAGGAAGAATTGAATTGTAGTGTAGAGCTCAATCGTAATTCAATGAAAAATGAATGAAAGTCAGTGACTATAGTGAAAATTCATTTGGATGGTTGTGTGTCTCAGGATGATGATGTGTGTATCGGGAGCTGTCCGTGTGTTGGCTGTAATGAATGGATGAGATTATCACACCGCTGTGAAGACACCGGTCGCTGTGAGCAACATCTGCGGCTGACACACCACAACACACACCATCTACACTCATCCACACTCCAGATATCATTACACATCGTTTCACTGTAGTTCACTGATGTAAGTGAGGAGAGCAAAATAAACGGTGGCATATTATACACAAATATAGTTCATAGAGAGAAAATTATACAAATTTGGGGCCAGAAATGATTCCTCCACTTTGAGCTGATCATGTTTTCTGTAATCGCTAATGCTCTTTTACACACACACTGAACAACATGAAGCATTGCTTGGTCACTGGTTGAGCTAAACTGGTATTATCTAATTGTGTGGTTCAATTTAACAGATATTCAACATAATTCATGTGTGAGAGTCCAACAGAACACTCTTAGAAGAAATGGTTCCATTTAGAACCAGAAATGGTTCCATCCCCCGCTTCATATATGGAACTCCAAAATGGTTCTATATAGAAGCATTTTTTTGGGTAAAATGTTCTATTGGCCAAGTATGGAACCCCAGGGTTCTATATAGAACCATTTTTTTTTTTTTTTTGGTAAAAGGTTCTATTGGCCAAGTATGGAACCCCAGGGTTCTATATAGAACCCAGAGGAACCCTTTTTTTAAGAGTGTATAGAATATTTTAGGGGTTCCAAATACGTAGCTTTTAAGGTTCTATATAGAACCTTTTCTTCTAAGAGTGAAGGACGGAAAAAAAAACCAGTCAAATATCCACTCATTTCATAACTCTTCATATTTGATCACCATTTTCTAAACTGTGATGTGTGAGATGTTGAGGGTGTGTGAATAATGCTGGTTTGACTGTATAACTGCGCTGATGAGGGGAATTCGATGCATATAAACGGATCAGATGTGATCGCTGTTGATGAAACAGTGCGCGTGTGTTTTGATGATCGCAGACTACTGTAATTCAGCTTGTGATGATGAATGAGGTCATTCTGAGCATATGAACACAAACAGGTCTTTACACTGGCTCCCAGTTAGAATTGATTTTAAAGTATTATTACTGGTATATAAATCATGCAATATAGTGCAGATACTCACTGAATATAAACTAAACAGTTCGTCCGGCTGTATTTTACTTTCTTTTTTATTCCAAACTGTATTTCTTTTGATTATTTTTAATTTGTTCTATATGTAAAGCGCTTTGAATTACCATTGAAAATCCCGGTTCACGTGAGCTCTGGCCAAGACGAGGACGAGGAACACTGAAACTGAAGATCTTACAAGCAGAAGATGTGCCTCTAAACAGCATCAGATTGGGTTTCTTTGGCTTGTAACACGAATCTTCAACCTGAACATAATTTGAGAACAATTCTCTGGTCGAATTACTATTAAAAGCAAGCTTTCAGAGCGATATAACCAAACCTGATCAATAGAAACATCTGTATGAGATGCACAACACAAGCAAGATCATTATTATATCAGCCTATGAAACTCAAACTATTAAAAAGGCTTTAGAAATATATAATCATGCAGCAACAAGAAGGAAATGGCTGAAAATCAAATCAAAAGTGCAGCAGAAAACAGTTAATCAGCAGATAATCAGATTCACTTATGCAAATATGATTATGAATTCAACTACAACAATCCTGCCAAACATATTCAACATGAAGCGCTTTTCCAACAAGCCACATTCAGAATCAACACTAAAGGGTTTTTTGGGCAGATCTGGGTCCATGACTGAATATTAATATTAAAAAAGATGATAACACCTCTTCTATAATCATGTAAGATTAACTAGTTTTTAAAGCTCTTCAATCAGGCACTGTTATACATGTCCAACATGTGGTCCACATACACACACACACACTCGCCCAGATCCTTGAGATCAGAGAATCCGCATCTTCTGTGTGTCAGCAACGCAAAATATATAAACATAAGGGCGATTTATTGATGTGTGAGAGCGTCCAAAACTCTGCAAAGATCTCCCGTCTCTATTAGATTTAGGCTAAAATCACATCTATGTATGTGAGAACACTCACGAGGGGTTTCAGTGTGTATTTGTTATCTTTATGTACACTCTCAGAAAAAAAGGTACAAAAGCTGTCACTGGGGCTGTACCTTTTTAAAAGGTACACTTTTGTACCCAAAGCCTGCATATTGGTACCTTAGTGGTACATAGCCTATTAGCACCTAAAATGTACATATTAACACATAAAATGGACATTTTAGCTCATGAAATGGACATATTAGCACCTAAAATGGACATATTAGCTCATGAAATGGACATATTAACACCTAAAATGTACATATTAACACCTAAAATGGACATATTAGCTCATGAAATGGACATATTAGCACCTAAAATGTGCATATTAACACTTAAAATGTACTTATTAGCACCTGAAATGTACATATTACCACCTAAAATGGACATATTAGCTCATGAAATGGACATAATAGCACCTAAAATGTGCATATTAACACTTAAAATGGACATATTAGCTCATGAAATGGACATATTAGCACCTAAAATGTGCATATTAACACTTAAAATGTACTTATTAGCACCTGAAATGTACATTTTACCACCTAAAATGGACATATTAGCTCATGAAATGGACATATTAGCACCTAAAATGTGCATATTAACACTTAAAATGTACTTATTAGCACCTGAAAAGTACATATTAGCACCTAAAATGGACAAAAGTTTACCTTTTGAAAAGGTACAGCCCCAGTGACAGCTTTTGTACCTTTTTTTCTGAGAGTGTACTGATTGTGAAGCACAACACGTTCTGCATTGCTATAATAATGAATAAATGAAAGAACTGGATAGTAAAGAGATCGTGAAGAGAAGCTGACAGGTTTGAGAAGCTCTTTGATTTGATGGCCATCAGCAAAGGTGCAGATATTCACATAAACAAAGCTTTAAACAACATCATGTATTAATAGAACAATCCCGACAAACATTCCGCAAGCCGCATTCAGAATCGATAATAACTATCTAGCCTATCTATTACAGGTTTTTTTTTTTTTTTTGTGGGGTAACGTTAGATCTGGCTCCAGAAGCTTTGTTTGAAACTGTTCTCCAATCGTGTAAACACACACCTCGCCAAGCGCGTGAAGGGAATCTGACTGACTGACAGGTTTGAGAAGCGCTTTGTTTTGATGGCCATCAGCAGAAGGAACACTCAGAACACTTAAAGGTGCAGAGACTCACACGTAAGCGTGGTAAATGAACGCCCATCCGCGCGGTCTCTCCAGAACATTGTAGAGGAAATTCTGCAGGCGTCGGTAGAACGCGTTGCGCTTCGGCGGCCTCTTCCCGGAGATGCTGGATCTCTGTTTGCTCAAGATACTGCCGCGCTTTGACGCGTCCGCGCCCGCGATCAGCAACGCGCCGTCTCGGCTCGAGTCCGTCGCGCCCGCGTCCAGCCCCACAAAGCCCACCTTCAGCTTCTTCTCGGCCGGCGGGGCGTCATCGGGAAACACGCCGCCGTTGCGGGATTTCTGCACCATGCTGGAAGCGCTGTCGTCATGGAGATCCGCTGCTGCTGATGGTCCTGATGCTGATGATGCGGGTCGGGACAGGTGCGAGCATCACTGCGCGCGAGAGGTGCGCGCGCTGAGGAACAAGAAGCCAATAGCGATGCGAAGACGATCTGCAGTCTCTCCCTCACTCTCTCTCTCTCTACTCTCACACACGCACGCGCGCGCACACACACTTTTCTACATCCCATAGATTCATGATTTCCTCATCTAAACTCACAACTGACTGTCAAATTAAGACCTTTTCAGTTTTTATGTTAGTCCCCCTGTAGTCAATCATTTTATCCCTTAAAACTGATCTCTGATCACTAAAATTACACATTTAAAAGTGTTTTCTTTGGAAAAAAAACTTCATACATTATGTTGAATATTGGTGACCTTGAATGTGCTCTTATTATGACAAATATGTCCATAGCTAACAAATAGCTTGAATGTAACTCCACATCCTTGCACCCATTGGACACCTATAGGTCCCCCATAAATACATGAATAACAGTGAAACTAAGGGTTAGACAAAGCGACATGTCCAGTCGAGGATGGAGCAATCATGAAACAGGAGACACCTTGTGTGAAGACCATCTGAAGGTTAGCAAATTTTATGTTAAGGAGTTAAATAGATTTTAAACAAAGCAATCCTGCTACGTTTTAGCCTTATGAAATGTTTGTCCATCAAAAAAAAAAAAATAGTGTAACTTTATGTGTATATTTGATATTTTTATCAAATGTCCTTTAGTGTCACACATTAGGAAATGTGGTTTCCAAATCCGGGACAGTATGATCAGCCTAATGTGGGACAGTTCTTCAATGAGTCATAAATGGGGCATGTTTTAAACATTTATATGAGTAATGTTTATTAGACAAATCTTAACCAAAGAAAAAAATGTTTCACGAAATGGAAACAGGTTTTTCATGACCTTTTTTCAGAATCTGTGGTCAGATATTAATAAAAATGTCATTCCTAATAAAAAAGTCAAAGAAACTCACTTTAAAATAATAAATACATATTATCCATGTAATGATTTTTTTAGTACTAAAGAAGGGGTTTATCAATTATGCTGTTTTGGTAAAGAGGAAACAGAGACAATTGTAGGCTACATTTTATTTTTTTATAGTTGTAATTATACCAAATTATTTTTGGTCTAAAGTGTATCTGTTTATTTTTTAGGTGTTTTACAAATGCATCACTATAACTGATACAATGGTTTTGTTATGGATTGTGATTCTGGTTTACTGGAAATGGATAATATAACTAAAGATTTTGTTATTTTACATGTTTCATTCATTCATAACAAAGAAAATTGCTAACTTAGATTTAAGAGAGAATCTAAAATAAATTAGGATTTCACTATTCTACATGTATCAATGTGATTTTTGGTATTTTATCATAGATTTTTCAGTGTCCCACATTAGGAAGCTGCAGATTTTCTCAGACAACTTGCTATAAGAGCGCTAATATAATTTCTCTCATGAATGGATTATCTGAATTTTCTCTTTTGATTTGATTGGGACACATACCGGGGTTTTTAAAATTGTATTTGGTGTGGATTTAAAGTTTTGGTTACATGATGTCATATAACACATTAGGGCAATTCACCCTATGCAAATGAGCCCCGCCTCCACTCCCTCACTCAGAAATCCACTGGTTGACGATCACACATTGATCTGATTGGTTACAAGGTGGTTTGTGACGTCAGAAACACCAAAGCGTGTTTTTGAGACTGTCTTTGGTTCGCTGCAGTTTTAAGGAGGAAATACTCAGCAATGCTGTCCACTTATCAACTTACATATTAATAACACCACATAGACAACATTAAAAGCTGGATTTACACCACAGTTCAGATATTGAACACATTAAACCCGCCTAAGCCGTTAGCTTGAATAAGAGGGATTTTATCACAAAGATTGATCACAAATTGAGAATTTGTTCAAAAAATAGAGTTGAATATAGTGGAACAGGAAAAATAGGAATAAACAAGGAAACATCATATATTCCCTATTGTTTTTAAAAAAGTGCCGGTTTGAGCAAGAATAAACATATAAAGGTTTAGAAATATAACCAAGGCAAGTTTTTATTTATTATTTGGAACCAGAATAAAATCTGTATATTTAATTTGTGGATCCATTTTAACAGCGTTGAGAGAGTTAATAGGGTGAGTTATGGTGAAATCGGACCAAGTCATACATCATGTGTCACGATACACACACCCAGGAAACGTAAGAAATAGCAATATTTATTAAGGGGTAATCCATACTCACAACCAGTCCAGGCAAAAGTCCAAAATCCAAAAATGCAATCCAAAAACATAAAAGACAAACACTATATATATATACACACACACACACACACACACACAAGCGCTAACAGGTTGTCGAAAAACAGCTGTAAGGCAATGAACAATCAGCGACTGACAGGATCATGGGAATTGTAGTGAGAATGCATAGACACCGTGAAAACTGAGGACCTCTAGTGTTTAACCCAGGGAACAACCAAACACTGCGACAGATTTGTCGTGTGTTTGAGTTCTCACAGTGTAATCTGTCAAATCAGTGAACAGATCAGCCTAATACACACTATTAAAACCCATCCACAACACAGAGAAAGAGCTTCCCTCGGCTGAGACTCGTCAAGTGTGTGTGTGTGTGTGTGTGTGTGTGTGTGTGTATAGTGTACACTGTAAAAATGAATATGCTTTATCTAATCAATACAATTCTGGCAACAGATTGCAATATTATTTACTGTATTAAACTCAACAAATTAGAATTGAGTAATAGTTAATCAAATTAACATTCTAATTAATTCTAATTTGTACAATTTAATTAATAATATTGCTTGTAATATGTTGCCACAATTTTATTGATTAGATAAAGCATATTATTTTTTTCAGTGCACTGTATATATATACACATACATATATATACTTTTTTATATGTGCACCATCTAGCGATGCCAAGATCATAGGTTTGATTTCCAGCAAAATTCACATGCATGAACTTTTATAAAGTTGCACAATAACAGTGTGTGCTGCTGATCTGCAGGGTCACGACCTTCTATACGTCACACATCATCTCTCATCAATCTCAGATCAAACCAGTCCATCAACATCTGAGCGCGGTCTAATATGTATGTAATATTATGTACTTTGTTTTCTGAGAGTGCACATATGAGTGTTTTTAATGGAGAAAAATAATGTCCCAATGCAAAAAGTGAACATGCAGTCTCTTATATTTCTATCATCCTCATCCAGTTACAGGATGATGGTGATAAACACACACAACCCAATGGGACTCATTGTTAGCCGAGACGTTGTCATGGCAACGCAACTCAGAAGAGATGAAGAGCACTAAAGCAGAGCTCCCGACACACACACACACACACACACACACTCTATTCATGTCGTTTCTTTATGTTCCCCTCCAGCGCTGGTCAGAGAACAGATGTTTCTGGTGTTCGTTTCCCATCCTAGATTGAATTGTTAGTGATTTTTAGGCTTTCTCTGGTGGCCCACTGATTTCCCACGGTCAATAATACTGTACATCCATTTTTAATCCACCAAACAAGAAAATATTTATGACTTAACCCCCATGCAAACTTTTAAAATAACAAGATGTGTAAAATTTGCATAAATATGCACTGTAATTTATTTATTTTTTACTTAAATTATTGAACTGACTTTAAAAAAATGAGTTGAGTCCATAACAAAAAAATTAAAATGGATGAACTTAATTTGATGAGTTCAAATAATGTAAAAACATGTTCTTTTTTATTACATAAAAAAAGAGTAACTAAACACTTTTGGTTAATGATCTGTAAGAATGGATCTTTATTAATACCAGTCATTGATTCGAGTAACTTTTTTGACATTTGTTTATAAAGTGTTCTATTTCTACAATATATGGTGTAAAATCGTCTTAGTGCTGCCCTCTTCAGGTTGAACGGTGGCTACTGCAGTTGAATTTTCTTATTGGATGTTCCGCACTTCGTGACCCTTGGCAGTATAAAAACCATCGTGTGTCGTCAAAACCACTGTAGGGAGTCAGGAATTGGAATTGTGAGTATTGAAAACGATCAGGATAGAGTGTTTTAGCATCTATTTCGTCCTCCCTTATCTCCGCTGGGGTCAGCCCACTTTTTCAGCATCTTCAAATATTGCCAGTGGGTGGAGTCAGGCTCTGACCAGGGATTTACGAAGTGATGACGTCACTTTGTAGGACAACTCGGAAGCTAGCGGCGCATGGATTCCCTCGGTCGAAAAAAAAAAATGCATTTTCCCCATAGACTTTTGGAAAATCGCAAAAAATAAGATCTGTGTTTAACAAAGGGTTGTGACTCTTACACGTTTTGTCAAGATAATCCAAAATTTAAACATTTTGAAGCTTATATAAAGATTTTAAAAAACACAATCAGACACAATAAAGTTTAAAAAACTACAAGCAGGTTATAACTGTGTGTTCTATGTCATAGATCAAAACGTGAAAATATTTAGAGGCTTTGTTCACCACAGACCTTATTTCAGGCCATTTAGCAAAAACCCATTCATAAATCCCATAGGCTTTAGAGCGAGGGAACCGTAGTGCTAAAATGCTAACTCACTTCCGCGTTTTGGCCTACAGAGTGACGTCGTAACTTCGGCACTTTTCCATAATGAGACGTTTTTATTATTTTTATCTTAATTTTATGCTACTTTGATTGTAATGCTCTTTACGTTTAATAATAAAAAAAGAGAGACGTTTTTATTAATGATCAGAACATTCCCACTTAATTTTGTAAGTACAATCAACTTGAACGTTTAAGTCATTGTCATCTTGTATAAATGTGTTTAACTTTGATGAGTTAAAGCAATGTAAAAACATATGTTGTCGTAACTGACCATATCATTTTTTTTACAGCACGCCCAAAGATCTCCACGTGGTTCCCGTCTGTCGTGTGTGTGTGTGTGTGTGTGACAGATGGGGTCAGTGCGAAAATCCTCTTAGCAACTTTCTGCTGATGGAGGTTCAAGCTCCACACTTTCGGCCTTTAGTGGACACACATTCAGGATACGGACATGTCTGCGGAAAAGGTACGTTTGTTTTAATACACTGATTGCATGATGTAGTTATGAGCCTAGGCATATTATTTTTTGAATCTAAATGTTGATTAATTAAAGGACATTTGGAGATTATCTGAATTATTTTGTTCTACATCTTTTATCAGAACTGTATATTTTTTAACATTAATAATTATTATTATAATAATATTACTGTCATTATCTGGTTATGTCATATGTCTAAATCAGTGAGTTTTGGTGAGGTCAGTTCTAGTTTTTCAGGAAAGATCAGTGATTTCACACACACACACACACGTGCCCATGAATTTCACTAATATTTAACATAATTACATTTGCATAAATATTATTAGTATTTCTTTTTAAAATAGCTAAGAAATATTAGACTTTGCAGATGCTATTTATACGGTGATATACGTTTAAAAACTTTAGCTCCTGCGTTCAGAGCTTAAAAGATATTTTTTTGAAATTATAGAATTATAAATGGAAATATTTGAATGTCTCATTCAGTGTGTGACCTACAAACCCAACTTGAGTACATTTAGACAGCACAGATATTAGAGATTAGTTGTTGACCACAGAGGTTGTGTTTTAAGTAATTAGCCTAATTTGTGACTGATTTCAAAAAACGTCTTTGGTGAAATGTATAGAATTTGCTGTTAATTTAATGGAAACATGATTGAATTAGGGTTCGTGTTTTCCTCCACACCTCATGACAGGGATTGACTGAGGTGATGGTATTAATAGCCTTATTCTGGCTGGGTCTTAAGTGGATCACAAACACACACACACACACACTAACTACACTCAGCACAGGCCACATTGAATATCTCATTCTTTTTGTCATTTACGAGGGTTAAAATATGCGTAGATATTTTTAAATTACACGTATGAAGACATCCTGAAAAATGATGCATAGATATATGATGCATTTCAATAATTGTCACCTTCGTTCAACAAGTTGCATAATGTTGTTATGCATCAGATCACTGCTATCAATAGATTATGCATTTAAAACACATTACAAATATCAATGTGCATCATAAGTGATTATTATCTACATAAGTAATGCATAAATAAAACTTCAAGTGTTTTTGGATGCTGTTCTGAAATGCATTTGTGTGCTCCAGATTTTTCTCCCAAATTTTTCTGTTTATGTTCCTTTACATTTGATGTAAATAATTGACTAAACATCTTTTATCAGTGCTGTATAACTTCATCCGCATCAGACATATCCGTCAGCACATTTCAAGCATGACAATTTAGCAATTTCTGTGTCAAATCAACCAAGTTTCGGAAACTCCCTGCTTGATTTTGCTCTAGACACACATGATTAGTAATGATGAAAGCCAAAATATTAAATGAATATTTACTGGGAGTGGGTCAAAATGACCATTTTCACCGGAGATTTGGAGCCAAATTACAGGTGGGTGAAAATGACTTTAGAAAGATGGCAGCTTTATTATTTTATTTTTATACATAGATTGGTAGGTCTATTATTCAATTCCTTTGTCTTCAGCAATCCTTGTTGCATTATATGGTAACAGTTCAAAAATGGGAAAAAGCTCTTTTCCTGCTTTCCTGCAAAGTTTGCATGCCTGTAAATCTAGAAGTATTATATCTTTTTTTATATATATAAACCATATAGTCTTAAAATGAAGATATATATATATATATATATATATATATATATATATATATATATATATATATTAGGGCTGTGCAAAAGTTAATTGCGATTAATCGCATCCAAAATAAAAGTCTGTTTTACATAATATATTTGTGTGTGCTGTATATCATTATTTTGTATATATAAATACCTATGCATGCATGCATATATTTAAGAATTATTTGCTCTTAAATTCTGTATATATATATAAATACATAATCTATATTATATAAATATAAATATTTTATACAGGAATAACACATTTTCTTAAACATATACATGCATGTGTGTGTATTTATATATACAAAATAATTATATACAGCACACACAAATATATATGTAAACACAGACTTTTATTTTGGATGCGATTAATCGCAATTAACTTTTGCACAGCCCTAATATATATATATATATATATATATATAATATATATATATAAAGATTTATTAAGAACCAGAATTTTTGAGTTACAGTCAAACAAACACTGGAAAAATAATATTTTTGACACTCATACTAATTTTTGACAATTATTTTGATAAATTTCTAGTTTCAATGTTATTTGTTCTTCAGAGATTGTTCTTTAAAAGAGAAATAAAAGTATGTTGTAGAATTTTTGGCTTTTGACCACTGAAAATGTGTTTAACAATTTACCCCACATCTCTGCCGTACAAATGAACATACCCAGAATCCAGAAACATATCAAGATATCTT
Source organism: Pimephales promelas (assembly GCF_016745375.1). Next base: position 394,741 of record NW_024121107.1, on the reverse strand, counting down.
TGCTACTTTTTTTTAGTTACACACATATATAGGCTATAGGAAAAAAAACAAAAACTAAAAGTGCTTCTCCACATTGTTGAACTGTCACCTGTCAACTGTCACAGACCTCTGTGTAAAAATAAAATAAAAATACTGCCATCTTTCGCCCACCTGTAATTTGGCTTTTAATTTTTGGTGAAAATTGTCATTTGACCCACCCCACAAAATAGTGGATAACTCAGTAAATATTCATCCATCCATGGCATTTAATATTTAGGTAAATAGCATTAATTAGCACCTTAGCATTAATTACTATTTAAGTTTAGAGAAAAATATTAACAAAAATGAAAGATTTGAGCCTGGGACCTCTGGTTGAGGAACGATCCATTGAACACCAAATAAACTATAACCAAGTTACATAAATCCAAGTGTGCAGATGAAGAATAAGATGCTTCTGAATAACTTAAATAGATGTACAGAATGTTGTTCTCTTCTTATTTCTTGCTTTCCCATGCATCATTACTGGTGAGTTCTCTAATTTTCTATTGCTATTCCTCCCTGTTTTAGCTTGTAGCTCCTATTCTGAATGATATCTGACACTTAGCATTAGCTTGGATGAATTTCTTGATGTATTCCTCATTTGTAAGTCGCTTTGGTTAGAAGTGTCAGCTACATGAACATGCTTAATTCTTAATCTCTCCAACCATTTACAATAATGTCATTTTATGACTGCGCACATCAGAATATTACAGAAGCCCAAAAAGAAGAAGCCCGAGTCCACTCCAGTAGAGACCAACGGGAGCGAAGCCAAACCCAAAAAGCCGAAGAGCAAGAAGAGTGCAGACCTGTCGGCCGAGAGCAGCCCGGCCACTCAGAGTACGCCCCAGTCCAGTCCTGAATCTCACATCATAGGCTACTCAGTTCTGTCATGACACACTCTAGATGGCGCCAGCTGATTGGTGCTTAACTCAAACTGCTTGCAATCACATCATTCTCTCGGTGCGTCCACGTGCTATGGGAAAAAAAAGAGATATTTTCCACTTGTGAACTGGTTACTTACCAGTCTATTGTGTTGCCTTCAAGTGCTTTTGTTGTCGTGTTACGGCAAGACAATTTATCAAAACTCAAACGGTAAATAATATGCTGTATATATATATATATGTATATTAGGGCTGTGCAAAAATTATTTGCGATTAATCGCATCCAAAATAAAAGTCTGTGTTTACATAATATATTTGTGTGTGCTGTATATAATTTTTTTTATATATATATATAAATACATATGCATGCATGTATATATTTAAGAATTATTTGCACTTAAATTCTATATTTATATATATATATATAAATACAAAATCTATATTATATAAATATAAATATTTTATATATGAATAACACATTTTCTTAAATGTATACATGCATGTGTGTGTATTTCTATATACAAAATATACAGCACACACAAATATATTATGTAAACACAGACTTTTATTTTGGATGCGATTAATCGCAATTAATTTTTGCACAGGCCTAATATATATATATATATATATATATATATTATTATTATTGAACGTTCTAGATCAGTACATACGACCCTCCGCCATTTTGAAAAGGTCATTGGTTATCTCATCTTGGCAACTCGTGCATCAACCTTTGACCTTGCTTTGGATAAAAGCGTCAGTTAAATGAATAAATGTAAATACTCAAGTAACTGTCCGGCTCTGCATATAAAACATACATTAAATTTACAACATCAACAAAACTAAAAATGAATTTTCTATAATTGCCTTCTTGATTCTCGCTGTTTTGTTTGGTAAAGTAAACAATATTTAGTAATACTATCATAATTTCCCTATTTTCATTTGATGTGTTATGCATTCTAATTGTATTAACATATTTTTATAGAATGCTAAGGACAGCATCTGAAATAATTAAAAATTAAAATAATTTTTAATTATTTCAGAAATAATTAAAAATAAAATAAAATAAATTAGTGCCCATTTTGGACGTCTGTGCACGCCACTGCTGCTGATAATTCATGTATGCATCAGCATGTCTTACTTCGGGTGACCATATTTTGATTACCAAAAACCAGGACACTCGGCCCGGCAAACAGATGGGCCTGCTCAAATGATACTCGAAGTTTACTCAAAGATACCTTATTAATTTCAATACATTTAAAGTAGGTTATGCCTCCTCTGTATGGATAGAAAATGGTTATATTGTTATATGAAAACAGTTGGTCACCCTAGTCTTACTTGCTCACAGCAGTGTGTCGTGTGTGTATTGGCAGTTGCATGTCTTGTACTTGAGCAACAGCAATAACAGAAACAACAGCGAAGCAGACCTATTACGCCAAGACCAAACATATAAACATCGTCATATCCATCAACATACCAAACACTCCAAGAGTTGTCATGACAGAACTGTGCTTCTGTCAGTCTGTTTACTCAATTCTCACAAACCTCCCTCACAGATGGAGAGAAGGTGAAGAAGAAGAAAGTAGAGAAGGAAAAAGAATCAACAGAGAAGGAGAAAGAATCCAAAAAGAAAGCGAAAAGTGCCCCAAAGAAGAAGAAGAGTAAGTGACCCATGTGTAATGAAATACTATTATAGTTATTAATATTTTATTTTGCTTTTATGTTTGTATTTTCATTTTTTATTTGCTTTGTCGTATTGTTTTGTGTACATTTCTATTTAGCTTTATTTGTATTTCAGGTTTAGTCATTTTAGTAGGCTACTTCAACTTGCCAAGGCGACATCTCTAATTTTAAGACATCATCTTCAATGTCAAGTTAAAATTAGTTTAGATGTAAACACTGATGTCAATGGTTAGTGATCAAACATTGGAAAGAAACGTGACTCTTCAAATAAAGATTGTATCATTACATCGTTACCCCAGTGGGTGGCGACAAGTGACTCTTAAATAATATATTTGTCATTCAATCGTTCATTCAAGAGATTCATTTTAAAAAAAGCTGATTCATCCAGGAATGGAATATATAATAGTAAAGACATTGTTGCGAGTTGCTCTTGGAAACAGTACAACATATTTTCTGCCATGTCATTGTAGTCATGTGAAAAGATTATGAGTATGAGGTAGCCTACTTTTTAATTTAGCATCTTGAGAATGTAATTTTTGGATATTTAAAGTATGATAACAGTGTGATTAAGGGGGCTTTTGTAATTCATTTGTTAATTTTATTAGTCAAATTTCACATTCACAAAATAAAAATGTGCAAGTTTTCTAAAAAAAAAAAAAAAACGTCGTTCTCGAGCAACGAAACCCAGTAAACTAGTCAAGGATCTTGCCAGGATGGACGTCGCCAGTTTTAATATACAAAACGTGTAACGTTATAGCTGCAAACATAAGCAAACGGACCTTGCTTTGATTGTGAAGATATTCCCTTTTTACCGACAGCGTTGTCCACTCTTGAAAAACAGATCTAGCTGTACTTTTGTCGGCTTTCATTTTTTGTGCGGTGTAAAGTGACGGATTCTCTATGAGATATGTAAATATCTCCAAACTCTGGTAGAGACTTCGAGTATGTTAATTTTTTTCTTGATATCTAATTTTAACATTACGACAGTGACATTGTAGTATTGGAAATTTTCAAGGCTGTAATTCCCCTGGCTGACTAGTGTATGTCGCCATTTTGTCAGCGTTTGATTTCCCGCCAGGTATCCATATAATAGTCACGTGACCGCAAGTATGAATAACAACACCGACGTGACCTCTCACAAATTCTGTTTTATTGAGGTCTCAATATTTTTTTCTAAAACTATAAGACAATTACTGAGATTAATTAAAAAAAATTGTATAGTTATGAATGGGTATCATGTCAGATTGAAAGAATTTGATCTCATATTGATTTCAGACATTAATATTATCTCAAGCTCATATGGAAACATCAGTTGAAACTGTGAAGATGATTGGAGTTTGTTTCTCAGGGATCAATGCGACTGTCTTGGAGAAACAACTGTAATACTAAGCAATGTCTTCTCTCTTCTACAGGATGGTGGCGTGACATTTGATAAGTGTACCAATCTTTTTTCAATGTGTTTATCGCAAAACAGGTTCTACAGAAGATGACGACGATGATGAAGAGGATGATGGAGAGACCACTCCTCAGAAGAAGACAAAGAAAAAGACTTCAAAAGAAAGTTCTGATGGAAAATTAAAAGACAAGGAAAAAGACAAGAAGTCCAAATCAAAAGGTGTCCTCTTCTCAAATGAGTGACAACTATTATGAGCTCCAACGTTACTTTCAGCAATACTTGCTAACTAGATTGATTTTTGGATCTGTTTATTTATTTCTTGACATGAAAGAGGACGCAGACAGTAAAGGGAAATCTAAAGCCAAGAAAAAGGAGCCGGCCTCCATGTTTCAGATAAATGGAGACAAGCCTGAAACCAAGAGTAAAAAGAAAGGTAGTGTTCTGAGAGCTTTTCTACACGCATGTCTGCTTGACTATTCGCAATAATGTATATGTTCGCTTATCTTTTGGATTATAAAGCTGCCAAATCTGAGAGTGAAGATGAGAGCGAACCAGAAACCAAAAGCAGCAAGACGAAGAAGAAGAGCAGCTCAAACCCATCGTCCATGTTTCAGACCGGAGGGGACAAAGACAAGGACAAAAAGACAAAAAAGACCAAAAGTAAGTTCTTTTCTTAAACCATTATAGTATGCACAATTTGATAAAAAGATATAAAAGCTTATATTCTAAAAAAAAAACATTTCATATTATATATATCAGACTGTGGACTCTTTTAAAAAAGGTCTTAAAACCCATCTTTTTAGAAAAGCCTTTTATGGCTAACAGTGTTTTTATTTCATTTATTTTGTTTTATTTTTTTTTTTTTTTTTTAATGTTTCTGTTTTTTATGTTGTAGCACTTTGAGGTCATTAATTTGATGTAAAGTGCGTTACAAATAAAATATATTATTATTATTATTATGTGAAATGTTACTATATTATTTTTATTTTATTATTTGTTATTTTATATATATTTTTTTAATGATTACACAAAATCGTATCATCATAAATACTTCACAAATAAGTAAATTCTCAATGAAGAACAAACTGTTTTATTCCAATATGGTGACATTTTGTATTTTTTTAGAGAGCTACAATTAAAGAACCATATTGAGGGTTATAGCATGTCATTGTGAAGAAATTGAATATTAACTATTATATATTTATATATATATAAATATACGTTTCTCATCGTCAGATCCCGCTAAAGCAGACGAGACTGAAGACTCTGATTCAGAAGTGACGCAAAAAAAGAAAAAGGGCAAAGGGAAAAAAGGCAAAAAGGTAAATTCACTGTATTCCACATTATTCTCACTCTATTATCAATTTAATGTGGGATATTTTGTATGCTTACCTCTTTTACTCCTGTGAAGGAGGAGCGAGCACCTTCTCCTGTCATCGAGTTTGACAATCTGGAAGAGTTTGTACTTCAACCCGCTCAACAAGGCGTCACGGTAAAGTGCAAAGTGACCCGGGACAAGAGAGGGATGGACCGAGGCCTTTACCCGACTTACTACCTGCACCTGGACAATGAGAAGAAAGTATGACATCCACTGTAATGTTTGTATTTCTCCAGAGTCTCTCAGGCTGTTGGAACATAATGAACATAAGCTCAGTCATGATGGATGTGTGGGAAACATAGACAGTCTTAGAAGAAAAGGTTCCATCAGGTGCTTCATATATAGAACTTTAGGGTTCCGTTGGACGCTTCATATATAGAACTTTAGGGTTCCGTTGGACGCTTCATATATAGAACTTTAGGGTTCCGTTGGGCGCTTCATATATAGAACTTTAGGGTTCCGTTGGACGCTTCATATATAGAACCTTAGTGTTCCGTTGGGCGCTTCATATATAGAACTTTTGGGTTCCGTTGGGCGCTTCATATATAGAACCTTAGGGTTCCATCAGGCGCTTCATATATAGAACCTTAGGTTTACGTCTGGCACTTCATATATAGAACCTTAGGGTTCTGTTGGGCACTTAATATATAGAACTTAAGGGTTCTGTTGGGCACTTCTTATATAGAACCTTAGGGTTCCATCAGGCGCTTCATATATAGAACCTTAGGGTTCTGTCAGGTGCTTCATATATAGAACCTTAGGGTTCTGTTGGGCACTTCATATATAGAACTTTAGGGTTCTGTTGGGCACTTCATATATAGAACCTTAGGGTTCCATCAGGCGCTTCATATATAGAACTTTAGGGTTCCATTAGGCACTTCATATATAGAACTTTAGGGTTCCGTTGGGCGCTTCATATATAGAACCATAGGGTTCCGTCATGCGCTTCATATATAGAACCTTAGGGTTCCATCAGGCACTTCATATATAGAACCTTAGGGTTCCGTTGGGCGCTTCATATATAGAACCGTAGGGTTCCGTCATGCGCTTCATATATAGAACTTTAGGGTTCCATCAGGCACTTCATATATAGAACTTTAGGGTTCCGTTGGGCGCTTCATATATAGAACCGTAGGGTTCCGTCATGCGCTTCATATATAGAACTTTAGGGTTCCATCAGGCACTTCATATATAGAACTTTAGGGTTCCGTTGGGTGCTTCATATATAGAACTTTAGGGTTCCGTTGGGCGCTTCATATATAGAACCGTAGGGTTCCGTCATGCGCTTCATATATAGAACTTTAGGGTTCCGTTGGGTGCTTCATATATAGAACTTTAGGGTTCCGTTGGGCGCTTCATATATAGAACCGTAGGGTTCCGTCATGCGCTTCACATATAGAACCTTAGGGTTCCGTCATGCGCTTCATATATAGAACCTTAGGGTTCCATCAGGCACTTCATATATAGAACTTTAGGGTTCCGTTGGGCACTTCATATATAGAACTTTAGAGTTCCTTCAGGCACTTCATATATAGAACTTTAGGGTTCCGTTGGGCGCTTCATTTATAGAACTTAAGGGTTCCGTCATGCGCTTCATATATAGAACCTTAGGGTTCCATCAGGCACTTCATATATAGAACTTAAGGGTTCCGTTGGGCGCTTCATATATAGAACTTAGGGTTCCGTTGGGCGCTTCATTTATAGAACTTAAGGGTTCCGTCATGCGCTTCATATATAGAACCTTAGGGTTCCATCAGGCACTTCATATATAGAACTTAAGGGTTCCGTCATGCGCTTCATATATAGAACCCGAGAGTTTTTATACAACCATTGTGGTCAGTAAGATTTGTTGGAAATATGTCTCTTCTGCTCACCAAGGCTGCATTTATTTGATCGAAAATATAGTAAAAGCCCTAATATTGTGAAACATTTTAACAATTGAAAATAACTGGATCTATATTCTAAAATATAATTTTTATTTCTGTGATCAAAGCTGAATTGTCAGCATCATTACTCCAGTCTTCAGTGTCACATGATCCTTCAGAAATCACTCTAAATCTATAAATGTCTTTAATGTCACTTTTGATGAATTTAATGTGTCGTTGCTAAATAAAATGATTCATTTCTTTCAAAAGACTAAGAAAATCTTACCCCAATATATGGTCCAATATTATTATTTTTTTTACTAATTTTAGCTTTGCAAATGGGAGTAATATGAATTCCTATTCGTCTTTTTTTTTGTCCATTTTACATCCAGGTGTTTTTGTTAGCGGGAAGGAAGAGGAAAAAAAGCACAACCTCAAACTACTTGATCTCCATAGACCCCACCGACCTCTCCAGAGGAGGAGAAAACTTCGTTGGGAAGCTGAGGTACGTGGGTTTGGACCATTACCAATATAGCTGCTCTGTATATGATACTTTTTGTAGGTCTATGACACAGTCTCGTTGATTTAAAGGTTATATCCATTTGTATTTCAGGTCAAATCTGATGGGAACTAAGTTCACGGTGTTCGATAATGCACTGCATCCGGACCGTGCTCTGCCGGACATGTCTAACGCTCGGCAGGAATTGGCAGCCATTATCTATGTACGGCAACATTACAATACTGCTGTAGTTTTGGTTGAAGTACTAATCAATGAAACAATATCAGTGATATTTCATAATATTAATTTGATATTATATTGTGACTTTAGGAAACAAATGTTTTGGGCATGAAAGGGCCGAGACGAATGATTATAATTATTCCTGGCATGACCAAAGATGGTGAACGAGTCCCCATACGACCACGTAGTGTAAGTAAATCACAAATGTATACAAACATACACACACACACAACCATTTAAAGTGACAACTAAAAATACTGCTTCCCAACAGGACAATAATGGCCTCCTCATGAGACATCAAAACAGAAATATGGAAAACTTGATAGAGCTGCGCAATAAGACGCCAGTGTGGAATGAAGATACGGCGTCACATGTGTTAAACTTCAACGGCAGAGTCACACAGGCCTCCATCAAAAACTTCCAGATAGTGCATAACAAAGACCGTAAGTCTCTCAGATAGAGCTGTGTTGATCGACTTCACTAATAGATCATGTTTGAATGAACCAGTCTCAAATACTACTAATTTTGCTGGGTCGTTTTAACCCAAAATTGGGTAAAATATGGACAAACCCAAATGTTGGGTTAAAAATGTAATTTAAAATTTTAACTCAATTTCAACTGTACATTTTTTAATTACCCAACATTTGGGTTTGTCCATATTTGACCCAAATTTGGGTTGAAACAACCCAGCATTTTTTTAGAGTGTATAACCTGAAGTGTTATTTTAAGATTCTTATATACTATTTTAGTATTTATTTATATTTAAAATGGATTTTTTGTTTTGTTTTATTTTCAGTACTTTTGTTGTGCTTTTGCCATTTTATTAGTTTGCTTTTTAAATTTCTATTTAGTGATTATTTATTATTTTTATTTAATTAAATAATTTATTTGATTATATAATTGTATATAATTTATTATTTAGGTTGTAGTACTTCAACTATTTAAAGCCAAATTAGTTAATGCAATATACTGTATCCCACAATGCAATGCACTTGACTTCAACGTCCATTTCCAATGTGACAAATGTACCAGAAATAATATCAACAGCAATTTTTTAATCTCTTTCTTGACTTACTGTTTGACTGAACTGGGAAAAGTTGTAAAAATGTAAATGTAAAAATGGATTAAAAAATGTATTTCAAAATACACACGATTATTTTGCATTTTTAATCCATTTTTACATTTAAATGTTACTATTATTTGAAAAATGTATTGTTTCATATTTCATGCTTTTTTACTGTTTTTTTTATAATAGTACACTCTAAAATATGGACAAACCCAAACTTTGGGTTAAAAATTTCATCTAAAATGTTAACCCAATTACTGGATTTGTCAATATTTGATCCAAATTTGGGTTGAAACAACCCAGCATTTTTTTCTTAGATAACCTGAAGTGTTATTTTAGGATTCTTATATACTATTTTTTAGAATTTATTAATATTTTAAATGGAAATGGAATGGAATTTTTTTTAGTTTAATTTTCAGTACTTTTGTTGTGCTTTTGCCATTTTTATTAGTTTGCTTTTTAAATTTCTATTTAGTGATTTATATATTTATATTTTATTATTTATATTTATTATTTTTATTTAATTAAATAATTTATTTGATTATATAATTGTTTATAATTTATTAATTAGGTTTTAGTACTATTTAAAGCCAAATTAGTTAATGCAATATACTGTATCCCACAATGCAATGCACTTGGACTTCATCGTCCATTTCCAATGTGACAAATGTACCAGAAATAATATCAACAGCAATTTTTTAATCTCTTTCTTGACTTACTGTTTGATTGAACTGGGAAAAGTTAACATTTAAATGTTAAATAAATAAAAGTTAAGACATTTAAATGTAAAAATGGATTAAAAAATGCTAAATGTATTTTGAGATGCAGCACTTTAGAATTGTGCATGTTAAATTCAGTGTGTTGCATCTCAAGGTTATTTAGCATTTTTTAATCCCTTTTTACATTTAAATGTTACTGTTATTTGAAAAATGTAGCTATTGTTCCATATTGCATGCTTTTCTCTAAAAAATGCTAGGTTGTTTTAACCCAATTTTGGGTAAAATATGGACAAACCCAAACTTTGGGTTAAAAATTTCATTTAAAATGTTAACTTACTGGATTTGTCAATATTTGATCCAAATTTGTATTGAAATATAACCCAGCATTTTTACAGTGTACATACAAAGTGCCCAATAAACACTGTGCAGAAGGATTTATAAATAATGGAAGTATTAATATGTTGTCTAAGTAAATATAAATTGACATATATTTCAGTGGACTACATTGTGATGCAGTTTGGGAGAGTTGCAGATGACGCTTTCACTCTGGACTACAGCTATCCTCTGTGTGCCGTACAAGCCTTTGCCATCGCCCTCTCCAGCTTTGATGGCAAGATCGCCTGCGAGTAGCAGCGTCACGTTTCCTGCGGGTGTCTTTCTGTGATGTTGTCACATGGGAAACGTTCTCAGCATCGGCTCAATTCTCCACAGCCCATAAATCTGTCAAAATAAAGCACCATTGCTTGTGGGGTTGCATGATTTTACATGCATCTGTTGGTCATAACCTCTTCTATGGGCTGAAATCGAATGTACAGTGGGTGTACTGGAGAACGGAGGGAGTGCCTCCTTTTATGATGTTTGATTTGAGGGTGTGAAAGATGCAAATGACCCCTGGTGGTGAGGAGGTCACATTAGACGTGGTCTGCGCGTAAAAAGGGGGGAAAAGAAACAGTTTTTTGGTTGTATTTTAATATTAGCAAACCGGGTTAAAAACAGCAGTAAAAAGCAGTTTTTTATTGTGTTTTATTGGCAGTTGTGCTACATTTGTGTGTGTGTGTAACTGTGTAAAAATGCATGTCCAAGAAAGATGTGTCTGTGCAAGTGTGCCGAAAGCTGAAGGTCCAGATTTATCAGCTGATTGTACATTTCAGATTTTTGCACATGCAATATCATTGGCATGACTGATGCGTGGAGAATGTCAAACATCTCAACCACTCATGCAGTTTTTTGCTTACTCAGACAAACATTATCTGGAATAATATGTGTCATTGCTGAAATAAGTCCATGATCACCTGATACAGATGCGAAAACCCATTGTTTGGTGTTTCTTTTATTTTGTTTTGCCTTTTACATGTCATTATAGTTTATGATTCCTTCTGTAACATAGGATGCATTTGATAAAAACCCATAACTGTCTTAATGCATGCAGACAAAGGTAAATTAGACATGTTCTTTTGTTTTTAAGGAAAATGCAACTGTGAAATAAAATAAAAGTGTTTGTAAAAATGTGCTTCGTTTAAGAATTTATTTTATAGGTGTGTTTGAAAAGTTAATTATGTGTAAAACTTTATGGTATTTTTGTGCAATTCAATGCTTCTTTCTTTGCAGCCACTTACTTTTTCCACTTGATGCCACCTAAGCAGCTTTATTGATGTTAACTAATTGGCATTTATCCATTTTGACATTTGTTTTAGGCTTTTAATGCTGCCTAATGTTAATTTAATAATGCCATGGCAATAATAGTAAACTTACAAATTTAAAAATATCCAGTGGATTGTGAATGCTGATTTATATTGCACTACTCTAAACAATGCTGGGTTGTTTTAACCCATATTTGGGTCAAATATGGACAAATCCAAATGTTGGGTTAAAAATTTAATTTCAAATTTTAACCCAACTTCAACTTTCACTTTCAACTGTACATTTTTTAATTACATTTTTAAACCAACATTTGGGTTTGTCCATATTTGACCCAAATTTGGGTTGAAACAACCCAGCATTTTTTAGGGTGAACAGTAACGCATATTAGATATATACACTCTAAACAATGCTGGGTTGTTTTAACCCAAATTTGGGTCAAATATGGACAAACCCAAATGTTGGGTTAAAAATTTAATTTCAAATTTTAACCCAACTTCAACTTTCACTTTCAACTGTACATTTTTTTATTACATTTTTAACCCAACATTTGGGTTTGTCCATTTTTGACCCAAATTTGGGTTGAAACAACCCAGCATTTTTTAGGGTGAACAGTAACACATATTAGATATATACACTCTAAACAATGCTGGGTTGTTTTAACCCAAATTTGGGTCAAATATGGACAAACCCAAATGTTGGGTTAAAAATTTAATTTCAAATTTTAACCCAACTTCAACTTTCACTTTCAACTGTACATTTTTTAATTAAATTTTTAACCCAACATTTGGGTTTGTCCATTTTTGACCCAAATTTGGGTTGAAACAACCCAGCATTTTTTAGGGTGAACAGTAACACATATTAGATATATACACTCTAAACAATGCTGGGTTGTTTTAACCCAAATTTGGGTCAAATATGGACAAACCCAAATGTTGGGTTAAAAATTTAATTTCAAATTTTAACCCAACTTCAACTTTCACTTTCAACTGTACATTTTTTAATTATATTTTTAACCCAACATTTGGGTTTGTCCATATTTGACCCAAATTTGGGTTGAAACAACCCAGCTTTTTTTAGAGTGAGACTGTAAATGCCTTTCTAAAGCGCTTGTAAAGTGAAAAATGTACATGTTGAAGATTATTGCATGGGGCCGAATGAATGAAATGCACAACAAATGAAAGTCACTTCAGCTCAGCTTTAGCTGTGATATTACACTCTTTAAACTGTCAGCCTCGGGCCAGACCAGTGGATCTGTCACAGCTTGCTGGGTTGGTTGTCCAAACTTGTAGATCTGAGAAAAGTTTACCACCACTTAGAGTTGCTGTAAGAGTTTCAACTACTTCCTCATCTGGTCCCTGTTGCTTTTTGTAACCTTTGTAAAATGTTAACTTTTCTTAGCTGATCTTTACATTGGACTGTTTACTCACATGTCTCAGTTTTGACCTACAGACGGAGCTCTATGCCTGTCGAGATGCATGTTAAAGCAGCATATGCATTATAATCTCAGGCTTCCTTCCAGGATATTACATCACTGAGTTTGACTGTTCTGCTCCCCGGAGACGGTGGTTGTGGTGAAGAGGTTTCACAGTTCACACTCATCGCTCTGGAATGTTGCATGGATTCTATTAGAATTCCTGGACAATGATGATGATGATGATGATGATGCAGAGGGTTCTAAAATGGGTTCGGGAACCATGCTGTATTTGACCTGCAAAGATAACAAAGATCATCATCGGTTCATTAACATGTTGAGGAACAAATCTAAAAATATACATTCAGAAAAATATTTCAAAGGAGAAACATTCCTGTTGCAATGAAATCCAAAACATGTATCTTTTATATCTACAAAAGAAAAATACTGAATTAGTTAACTTGTATTTATTTAATTTATGAATACAGTAACAAATTAGTTGTTTGAATATTTTAGAAAAATGTGCAATAATAAAATAACCTATGTTGGTGATAAAAGTACAATTTAAGGAATATTTTTTTGTCAAGATTATTCTTGCATTTCACATGAAATAAATAATTAGGACCAGGGGCCAGTTGCATAAACATACTAGTCTGACTGATAACTAGTTAGTTATTTATCTTCAGATTCATATTAGACTACAGTAAATCTACCTTTTCATGTGACTGACTTGATCAGTCTTAAAGAAAAACATGGATTGTAAGATAGAGTTTTCTAAGGATTTTACACAACCGTCCATATTAAATACATTTCATATGATCTACCCACCGAAAAAAAGTCATTGCATTAATCTAAACTTGGTTTTGTACAGTACAGTAGCTCAAGAACAGCTTTTCTTCATGTGGCCCCCTAAGTGGGCGTGGCGTCTGGAGAAATCCCCGCCCCCAGCCGTGTTGATTGACGCTCAACAGTGGCCCCTCCTTAAAGTTTTTTTCCCTCCTTCGTTTTCCACTGAAGTGCGTGAATTTCATACCAAACCCATACTTCGCATTCCACCTTTACTGTCAAACCGGGAGAAATATAACTGAAAACAATAGAGCACCAAGATAAATATAACTTTAAAGACATAAACCTCGTCCTGTTCTTTCGGTAGAGGTGTTTCCTAATAAAGGTGAGTTTTAGATTCACTCGTTCCCTTTGTCTGATCGCGTTTTTCACTAGCGAAGTTTTCAGATCTTTGTCATATTTCGCATTTTTCCTCGGAACTCCCTGCGTTGGGTGGGATGAGGGACACGATTCCGTGTGGATATGCTGTAATTGTGCGTGTGTGAGAGCGAGGAAGCCGTTTTAGTGTGGTAACCGGGAACTTTTGCCTCAGAATTAGACTTTTAAGTTAGAAACATTATTCCAACTAACGCTTCCATTGTTGCACGTAGAAGTTGAGGCGAAAATGTCATGCTCGTTTGCACAGGCTCTTATTTACTCTGGTGGCAGGATTTTCCAAACACTTGTATTTCAAAATAAGCAACGAGGTTTTGTTGTTCCAGAAAATTGTCAGAGAGAAACGACAGAAGTGTTTGGAGAGATCGTTCGCCCTTTTTTCTGCGTTATCAGGTAAGTGTAACGTTAGCTAACTGTGTTTGTTTCACTTGACAGGCTCAAGAAGTGTTACTAAGATTTAACATTTAGTGAGGTTAACACTGATAAATGTTTTAAGAGTGGAGAAATATATGCATATACAATGTTATGTTATTTGTTTACAAGATTTTCTTGTAAATATGTTTTTATTTCATAACGTAAAATGAAAACAAATGACACTATTGGCAAGAAAAATATTTTGTGGGTTTAGCAAACTATTTAAATATTTTCATAATATATTGTTTTTACATTGAATCTATTTTATACAATATTTGAAATGTTAATGATTTCAGTTAAACTGATTTCTGTGGAAAGTGCCTTCAGGCACTCTTCATATGGCAGCCAACTGGTTTATCAACACCGATTTATATAATTTTCATATTTTTGTATGGTATGGGGCTTAATGTCTGTAATATATTGTTTATGATATAATTATTTTTTTGTAGTATTAAAAAAAAAAAATCATTTTATGCCAATAATAATAATTTAAAAAACGATCAGTTTACCTCAGGTAAAGCAGTGACGTTGAGTGATCTTCCCGCCCAAATAAAGTTTAAAGGTTTCGATTTTAACCCTTCAATGGTTTTAAGAGATAATTTTGACTCTTTTTGGTGTCTGAAGCTGGCTTTGTGACACTTTTAAGAATATATAAACAAAAACTAATAGCAGTTTACAGTTTGGTTTAAAACTTTTTTTGTAAAAGTTGTTTTTAATAAAAATATACATTTTTCATCTGGTCTTTATGGTCAAATTTGTCATATAACGTATTAAACGTATTATAAAACATATAGTAACATAAACTATGAAATACATCAACAAAAAAACAATGACAATTGTGAAAATTGGAGGGTTTCTCGCATTATTAATAACTTTTCTATCTCATCAGTGTATTAATTTGCATTTTACAGTTATTTTTTTATTAGTGAGAGCTAAGTATTTTCAATTTTGTACTCCTCGTAAATGTGTGAATTTGTTTTTAGTTCTCCCACACATTTGCAAGTATGTGTAATGATGCTCTCCACATTTTGATTGTTCCTCCGACTTACTATTAATGGACAGGTTTCGTTAAACAGAAATGCTGCACTTCAGGTTCGACTTAGTCAGTTCAGCCCAAACTGCTTCTTCAAGTCCTGCTGCTTGGTAGGGTTGACTTCTGTTTTAACTCCTTTTTGAAAGGTTGGGCTTCTTAAAAAAGGCTGAAATCCATCTAGATATAGGTCAAGTGGTGTTCATTTTTGCTTAGAAGTGATTGTTGTTGTGTGAAATTTTTTTCTATGTTTGTATATTGTTTCTCTTTAAAGAGACTGAACACCAGATGTTGTGGTGATTTTTGTTTAGTCAACAGTTGAAGTAACTAAATGTGCTCCAATTTGTTTTGTCTAATTTTTGTTTATATTTTGATTGGTTAATTTAAAGCCAAATGCATTTTTTTGCATATTCAAATTCTGAAATGTTGCAACAAATAAAAAACCAATCAAGAGATTTACACTAAGGGTGGTGATACACAGGGAAATTTGAGCATTTTTTTCTAAAAACACAGGGCCCACGACCAATCTAAATTATCCAGATAGAAATGTATTGCCCATTTTCAATGGGAAAGTGCCCAGGCAACAGGATTGCCCACCAACATTGCTCACCTAAAGTCTTTTTAAAGTTTCGTCTAGTTTAGCGTGTGATGTGCACTTTAGGCAACCTGTCCTGGTATTTGCCACTTAAGTGATATGTGCACTTTACTGTAAGTCAGTGCTGTGGTACGGAAATGTCTGTTGAAAAATTCCTTTGGGTAAATATGTAAGCTAAAGCCTCAACACAGGCAGTCATGTCCCAATGGTTAGAGAGGCAGACTGGTAACCTGAAGGTTGTGGGTTCGATTCTCAATGGTGTCAGGAAATGACTGGGGTGTATGTGTTCAATACTCACTGCTCCTAATGTTTGTGCACTTACTTCACTTGAATGGTTTAGATTCTGAGTTATGGGTCACTATACTTGGCCTTCACATCATGTCACTCACAATAATAGAATGCTAATTATTTTAGACTTTTAATTTTAGGCTTAAATGATTAGTTCACTTGTCCATGTCTTTCTTTCTTCAGTCGAAAAGAAATTAAGGTTTTTGATGAAAACATTCCAGGATTTTTCTCCATATAATGGACTTCAATGGGGTCCAAACGGTCCAAATGAGAGTTTCAGTGCAGCTTCAAAGGCCCTTAAAAAGGCCCAAAAAGACCCTTATTCATCGTCTGGTGTCGTTTAAAGCCCTTTAAAGCTGCACTGAAACTCTCATTTGGACCGTTTGGACCCCATTGAAGTCCATTATAAGGAGAAAATCCTTGAATGTTTTCATCAAAAACCTTAATTTCTTTTCGACTGAAGAAAGAAAGACACGGACATCTTGGATGACATGGGGGCGAGTAAATTATCAGCAAAAGTTTTTTTTAAGAAAGTGAACTACTCCTTTAATGATCGCAAATGACATGAACAACATTTAGGAAATAAAATGATTTCCTTTAGCAGGGGCGCAACTACCCAGTTTCAGAGGGGTATGCAGCAACAATTTTAGCGCCCCCCCCCCCCCCCCCCCCCCCAAAAAAAATGTAAATAAATGTAATGCAAGTGTGCTATGTAATAAGTGAGTAGGAAGAAATGAGATCTAACAGACAAAAATAAGTGCAAAATTGTCGTAAATAACACATCTAAACTACAGCTACTCCAACTTGATGAACCCCCCCTAAGAAAACTATAAGCTCCATTGTAACAGCAATAGCAGTGTTTCTCACAGGATTTGAGGTAAAACTGTGGTAGGTGGACCTCTGTTTCTCTAGGGGGGTTCGGGGGCATGCTCCCCCGTAAGAAAATTTTGTGTTCTGTAATGTTAAATTCAGCAGTCTGGTGCACTTTGAGAGTTCAAAATTAAAAGCTCCAACCCATATTCAGGGTGCAAATTAAACAGAGAAAAATTTGAACCTCTTTTAGTTAGTGTCTGTCTACATTACACTACTACATAATAATAGTTATAATATTAATCCCATGATAGTAATTGCCATAAAGGCTATTGTAAAACAAATGCACGGAAAAATAAAGAAAACTTTCATAATTAGTTTTGCACTAATTTCTATACTTGAAAGATACTTGTGACATACTGTGTGACATACTTGTGACATAGCATAATGACATATTTCATTGGCCAGTGTGTCAGAAAAAAAAACTAAAGCTGACTTTTTTGACCAATGCATTACACCAGCACAGCGCCGCCAATTAAGCAAAAAACAAAAC
This sequence comes from Pimephales promelas, assembly GCF_016745375.1. Next base: position 377,033 of record NW_024121107.1, on the reverse strand, counting down.
AAAAACAAACAACAAACAAACAAATGGGCCGCCGATGTATGAGTTGTGTGGGCCGTTAAGACAAATAAATTAAAAAAGGATGAAATGTATTGGCTGAAAAGCACGTCGGCCCAGCGGGAATCTCCCGGTAGTCCCGATGGCCACCGAGATATAGCCTATGCCTGGATGTCACATTTTAAATCCTACCTGTTGGCTTTCAGCAATGCATGCAGTTATTTAGCTGCTGTCGCGTCAATTGACATGCCATCTCCTTTTCTCTCTTTCTTTTTCTATTTTTAGCCCCACAGCATTTTGTTTTATCCATCTTTTTCGACGACAACTCACTACTTGTACCTGCTCGCTCAGAGCTCACGGCGCCCCCGCCCGCTCGCGATATTACCCGCCCCCCTTCTCCATGAGGGCGCCTACTCTCGCCTGGCTGTTAGTTCTCTAAAATTTTATATAACATTGAAGGAATGCAGAAATGATTTAGAAACGGACAACAGCAGCTACATATAGAAATACAATACAGCCAATATATAATTTTTTATTTTTTTTTTTTACCATCGCTTTGGCGCCCCCCATTGTGCTGCGCCCCTATGCGCCGCATATAGCGCATACCCACTTTTTGCGCCACTGCCTTTAGTATTTACTTATTTTTTTAGGAAGTGATTTTGTATATTAGTTCATGCACAATTGTATGTTTTTCAAAATGGCAAAACATTTGTGCATTGCATTTTAAGAAGACATACACTTTTATTTATTTTTTTTAGTGGGGGGGTGAATTTAAACAGATGCCGCACGCACGTTGCCTTTTATGGCTTCCGCGATGGGCCACATTTGTTTCTCAGCTGCAAATTTTCTGTTTGCTGTTCTCATTTTTTCAGACATCACAAACTAACCCCGAACTCCCTCCACTGTCGAGCTTTGCCGAGCGAGGCATTCGCCCTTCCATGCTAAATAGAGCTTCACTGTTTAATAAGCTAACAAATCAGTTTTAATGATTTGTTTGTTCTTGCACTGAGCTTTCAATCCAGTACCCAAACCAGTCCTGAAGTTTAGTTCTCGATGCAGAAAGCCCCGAGCGTATCCTCCTAAAAGGATCGAGCGGATTGTTTGTGCCATATGTGTTTATGTTGCTGGCCAGTTGACAGTTCCTTTAGCTGGTTCGTGTTAAGGGCTCAGCTGAGAGCGTAATGAGCCTCTTTCCATTTGTCCAGACTGAAGCGGCCTTTTAGCACCCGCCGCAGAAGTGGCTCTCCAAATGGTGACCACTTACCAGAGCTCTGAACAAATATCTAGCTGTGTGTGTTTTCAAGCATTTGAGAGAAAGAGCACATCTTGCATGATGCCCTGCCGTTTGGCCTCCTCACCTCCCTGTTTGTTTGCAGAAGGAAACATTTTATACGGTCGAAATTAAATTTTTCCCTTTCAAATTAAAGTCCTTTTCCACGTCGCGGTCGAAGGAGCCGGTGGCGAGAATGTGTCGCTATGCTTTATTAATTATGATGGAGAGGCGGCCTATGAAAGCGTGTTTACGTTGCGCTGAAAATGAACACTTGTTTACATGCGTGAGACATTGGCAGATACGATTTTCTGGCTTCTCCGTGGCCGTTTTTGGATTGAGGGAGGGGCGAGCCGTGGGCTAGAACAGTATAGCCTTTGTTTCTGTCTGTCTGAAGTTGCTAAACTTTCCAGTTGTTCTTGAAACCAACTGTTTGTGGCAGTGCACCGGGGTTCACGGGGCAGTCATATACGCTCCACACACACACTCGCATGCACCTGAGTTGCATCTAATCTAAAAATGTGAATTGAAAAAAGGAAGGCAAGTTGATTTTTTATTTTTTAGCCTTCCCTCGTCATTCCTTTTATTTGACATTGTGTGCTTAGAAGATCTTTCATGGTTTCGTTATCAGAGTGTGATAATCATTTCAGTGAACATTGTTGGCATTTTTTTGTCATATCATCATAATTTAATGTATATATTAATTAATGTCAGGTATGGCTCATTCTTAGAGGGTTTGGGTTTCTTCTAGGGATGCAAATTATCAATATATTCATTAATCATTAGTAGAGCCAGACCGATATTATTATCGGCCGATTTTAAAAACTATCGGTATCGGCAGTTATAATGGCCGATAAATGAATATTTCAAAAATAAAATAAAAATGGATGAAACGCGCTTCAACCATGTCATGTTGGAGTTGTATAAGTTTGTCCACCAGAGGGCACTCTACACCGTCCGTGGCCTGTTGGCAACACTCGTTTATAACGCGCATCACATTCTAGCTAACCACAAAGCTAGCTAATGCCACCATCATCAGTGGAATTTAATGAGATTTGTTAATTAATTAATGAGCTTTGGTTCCTCCTCTGTTCTGTTGCGACAATAAAAGAAACAAATTTCTTTTTAAAATGCATTATCATATTATTTTAATTAAAACTCACTCATACATAACTACAAATAACCAATGTTGGGGAAATCTGTTAATGTTTTGTTGTGCGTTCCTGAAAAAAAATAAAATAAAAAATATCGGTCGGAATATCGGATTTTAAAACCAACAAATATTTGTATCGGTATCGGCCTTCAGAATCCTTTATCGGTCGGGCTCTAATCATTAGTTTATCAAGCTTATCAATTGATTAACGATTAACTGATAAGCGCCTATTTTCCTGAGAATGTAAATTTCTCACGGTATCAATTTAGCATAAAAAGCAAAATATTGCTTATATACTGAATAAAAATGCATGTTATATTGCTCAATTGATGTTTTATTGTAACAGTTGGGATACGTCACGGATAATGGCATTTATGTAGTTTAACTAAATAAATTATGTACAGAAAATTAAAATACTTGAAAAAACACGTACAACAACTTAACGAGTGGAAATAAGGTGTGGCCCCTTTAAGAGCTGCGCGCGTATGTGTCGTGTGCCTCGAACACTAATTTTGCTGTGTATGCCAACACCCCATGTACGAACGTGTGACAGACAGACTAGTTTTCCGCAAAAAATAACAAACCGTAAGGGGTCCGGGAGAAACCCGGGAAAAACGGGAGTGTTGACAGGTGAGCTAAGTTATTGTTAGAATAAATATAGCTGGATTTTCGAGGATAGCATTTTTGTTTTTTTAATTTAAGCGAGTAAATTTTTGTCGACAATTAATTGATAATTGATTAACCGTTTGCACCCCTAGTTTCTTCAGTACTAAAAGATTAATTCACACAAAAATGAAAATATCATCGTTTACTCACCCTTAAAGGAGTAGTTCACTTTAAAAAAAAAACCCAGTGAACTGATGACTTTTGCTGATAATTTACTCACCCCCATGTCATCCAAGATGTCCATGTCTTTCTTTCTTCAGTGGAAAAGAAATTAAGGTTTTGATGAAAACATTCCATATAATGGACTTCAATGGGGTCCAAACGGCTCAAGGTCCAAAAGAGAGTTTCAGTGCAGCTTCAAAGGGCTTTAAACGACACCAGACGATGAATAAGGGTCTTATCAAGCGAAACGAGCGGCCATTTCAAAAATAAATAACAAAGTTTAAGTTTTATAAGCACAAATGCTCGCCTTGCTCTGTTCTGTGATGCGCGTTCGTGACTCTCCTGTTCGAACTCGTTTATCAAAATCGAATCTTTTTTTGTGTCATTTGGTTCATTCAACAAACAAAATGTGCATCAGAACAGAGCAAGGCGACCATTTGAGCTTATACAACTTTTTTTTTTTTTTTTTAAATGGCCGCTCGTTTTGCTAGATAAGACCCTTATTCATCGTCTGGTGTCGTTTAAAGCCCTTTGAAGCTGCACTGAAACTCTCATTTGGACCTTGAACCGTTTGGACCCCATTGAAGTCCATTATATGGAGAAAAATCCTGTTAAGTTTCCATCAAAAACCTTAATTTCTTTTCGACTGAAGAAAGAAAGACATGGACATCTTGGATGACACGGGGGCGAGTAAACTATCAACAAAAGTTTTTTTTAAAAGTGAACTCCTCCTTTAAGTCTTTCAAAACCTGTACACAAAAGAAGAGTGTCTTGTGTAAAACTAAATATGGTGCAAAACAACATTGGACCCATTGATTTGGTTGGAATACAGTGTCGTTTTGGACCCCAATTAGTTTCCATGTTTTGCGTTCCACTGAAGTCAGTCATTCAGGTTTGGAATGACACATGGGATTTTTATTTTTGAGTGAACCGTCTCTTTAAATTGTCAATGAGATGTAAGATCGTGAGGCTTATTGAAGAGTTTTTAGAGTCAGATTGTTTACCATTTTAGATCAAACCAATTAATTTTTCTATTTTGCTAGCTATCTTCTATACTTTACACTTTTGCAATGTCTGTTTTGGAAACCTCTATGGTAAGTTTTGTAAAATACTAAAAAAAACATTTGGATTTACTTTGAAACCTTTTTCACAAATAAATGGCAAGTGACGCATTGAAATAAACATTTTAAGTCTAGTGTTTTCTCGTAAAACATACTCTAATCTTTCTTTTATTTACCACTTTGGAAAATCGGTTTTACAGTGTACTCAAGAAATGAGATTGCAGATATAATTTGTATGAACTTGAGTAGATTGTATCTTTTTGGCGTGATAGCGAAAGCACATGAAGCCTCTTTCTCTCTGCCATCCCGAGAGTCCTGTGAGCATTTGTCTCCTTATGCGTGTCTTTTCGGTTTTCATGGGGTTTGGCACGAGCCCCTGCCTCAGCCGCTAAATGACCAAGTCAGGCAAGAGCACTCCTTCACATATTCGCCTGACGCTTTTCCTCGGAAAGTGCTGAATCAGACGTTCGAGCGAGTCTTCTGGCACACGCGGCGCTCTTTGTGTCAGTCTTTCCTCTGCTGACTGAATCAGCACTGGAGTAAACCATATGGAGAGATCTGAGAGCAGACGCCGTCCTGGAAAGTCACCCCCATGGATAATGTCGAAAGTCAGGAGTCGGGAGCTGGTAATATACAGGAGATTCATGTCCAGCTGTCTCGTATGCGTCAAGGGTTATTTCCAACAGGGTCTTGTGTGCGTGTAAAGATATTAAGTGGCTTTTAGTACTATGTACTTGCATTGAAATTAATAATTTGATACAATGGACTTATTGTGTACACGCATGTTCTTACATTTTAAAATTCCAGCATGTAATTACAGCTATAATTAATTTATGTAATTACACAGTTGACCCTCCCCTCACACCTTAACCGACCCATACCACCACACCTGTCCCTAACCTTACCCGTATCACACCTCAATAGCAGCAAAAGTGTTTTACAATACAACAGGAACACAATAATACATTGTACTTGTTGTTCAATGTAAGTACATCGTACTTAAAGCCACTTAATATAAAGTGGGACCGTGTTTGGTAACGCTTCCTTTTACAGTCCAGTTACCCATGTAAATACTATGTACTTATTTTAGTAACTACAATTACTGGGTAATAACTAGTACCAACCCTAAACCTACCCCTGTTCCATGTACTTACCTTATATTAGCCAGTACTTTCTATGCAAGTACTGTACTGTAAAAGGAAGCGTTAAATTTCTAAGTAATTTTACACTTTCATCGTCTGTCGAGCAGATCGGCAGCGCTCTCTCTCAATTTTTGATTCGGAAAGCAAAAAAAAAAACAACAACAAAAAACATTTTGTATTGCCAAAGCATCAAAACAACATAGAAAATGATTTAGAACATTTAGTACACAAACATAATAATACTGATATCATGAAACAATAATAATATTATAAACAAAGATTAACAAATAAAATAAAAAGCATTTAGAAACCATCTATATAAAAAAAAACAATATTGAACATTATATACATGTGTATGAATGTTGTATGAACTCTCTCCCTCTGTCTCTCACTCTCTCTCTCTCTCACTATCTCTGGCCCCGTCCACGCTACTGCGTTTTCGTTTAAAAACGGAGAATTAAAACGAAAACGACACCTACCGTCCACACTAAAACGCCCTCTGGACATTTAAAACGCAAAACGGAGCTGCAGCGTTTCTAAACTTCTCCTAAACTTCTAAACTTTTCTAAACTTCGTTTCCTTTTTTCCTGTTTTTGTCTGGACGGAAGGTGCAAACGTAGCAAAAGGTCTCCGTTTTTAAACGAAAACGCAGTAGTGTGGACGGGGCCTCTCTCTCACTATCTCTCTCTCACTATCTCACTCTCTCTCTCACTCTCTCACTCTCTCTCTCTCACTATCTCACTATTCAATTCAATTCAAATTGCTTTATTGGCATGACTGTACATATTTACAATATTGCCAAAGCTTGTAACACATAGTATAGTGAAGACGGTAATAATAACAAAGTATTATAACAACTTAAATTAAAATGTACAAATTAAATTAATTGCAAAAAATAACAGTGTAACAGATTATAATTTCTATGAACGTTTGATACCACAGTGTTTTAACATATATATATATACACACATTACTAGGGGTCACTGTGGTGGACATTAGGGAAACACACTGAGGTCACACACACCTACTATCTCAGTATCTCTCTCAGTATCTCTCTCTCTCTTACTATCTCGCTCACTCTCTCTCTCTCTCACTATCTCACTATCTCTCTCTCTCCCTATTTCTCTCTCTCTCTCACACACACACACACAGACCAGACTCTTCAACAGTGATTGTTTCCTGAGTGCCGAGCCAGAAAGGAAGTAAGAGGAAGTTGTTGGAGGAGAAGGGTAGAATTTATTAGAGCTAAATGCAGAGAAGGAAAGAACGAAAGCGGGTGAATGAGTGTGGCGGGGAGATGGAGAGTTGAAGAAAGAGATACAAACCAAGAGAGATGTGTTGCGACCGAAAGTGTTTACTCTCTCATACAAGCATATCGCACTGGAAGGAAGTTGAAGTGATGCATCTCGGCTAGTTCCCTGACTTTATATAATAGCGTACATTATGTGCTGGAAGTCCTGCAAGACTTGATTTAATCCTATTAAACTGGGTTAAGATCACATCTACGGCTCTGAACTACTCTATGCAAGTATGTGTAGGCTGATATTACTAGCTACACAAGCTTGGTCATGCATTCTAGCGCATTAATTAATAACTTTGGAAAGGTCACATAATGTAGAGTAACTCCATCTCATTTTCTCCTCCAACTTCAAAATCACCCGGACATTGTTGTTTTACCTTTATTTGTAAATGGCGGTCACACTTTTTTCCATAGTTTGGCTGGTCCTGCGACTTATAGTCAGGTGCGACTTATATCAAAACGAATTCAGACTGAGACGAACCAAGAGAAAGTATTACACCGTGTCCTAACTACACGCGATAAAAGTATCTTTTTATGTTAATCAGAGTTTTTGTCCTAACCAGACGCGACGGCGACACGCGAAGTTTCTAATTTAGAAACGCTTCCTATTTCTGCGACGTCGCGGCTGACAGAATGAAGAAATGAAACTGGTTATGTGCAGTGTTGGGTGTAACGTATTACTAAGTAATTAGCTACTGTAATTTAATTACTTTTCCCTTGAAAATGGAAAGTAAGGGATTACTCTTCATTTATCAGTAATTTAATTACAGTTACTTCTGATGTAATTGAGGTAAATAGATCAATCCGATCTCACAGCGATTCGCATGCATTTTATGAGGCGTCTAAATATTATGACCGATGAATTATTGTAAAATATGTATTTAATAAGCATTTATTTGAAAGAATTAAAACAGATTCATGTCTATGCTTGTATTATTCAGCTGGTTGAGACTGATATGGGATTTTGAAAGTAATTAGTAATTAAAAGTAATTAAATACATTTTAGAGAGAGTAATTCGTACAGTAATCTAATTACATTGTTGAAGAGGTAATTAGTAACTAGTAATGAATTACTTTTTTAGAGGAAGTGAATAGTTGAAATAAAGTCGTTATTTTTGTTGTTTTTTTGCGCACAAAAGTGTTCTCGTCGTTTGATAAACTTAAGATTGAGCTCCTGTAGCCACTTGGACTATTTTAACGATGTCTTTAATGACTTTTCGAGGACAGCAAGAGCCAGTCCCTCAAGAAGCCTATGGACTGTATGCAGGAGCGATCTTAATATCTTAAATATCTTAATTTGTGTCGCGAAGATGAACGAAGGTCTTACGGGGTTGGAACAACATGAGGGTGAGTAAATACTGACAAAATTTTCATTTTTGGGTGAATTAACCCTTTAAGGTCTCTAGCGTTATATTTTGCCAACGAACTAAAATTGAAACCATGAATATATATGGCATTGCGCCATTATAATAACTGACATTAGAATAGCATCCAGTTTGTGCTGCGTGATTACTTTGCTCACGTGATCATCTGGTGTTTTCTCCTAAATAAAAGCTCAAGGGTTTATTTCTTGCAAGTGAAGAAATTAGGACAAAAGTATTTTAATTTTCCTATATTATAGTGTAATGTAGGTTAAAATATACTTTTGAAATACTCATTTTCATTTACACAGTACATTTATAGGCTATAAATGGATTTTACAGTACGTCATAGGAATAATTATAAATCATTATTACATTTTTATAATAATTGTTTGGCATCCTAAAACACCATTGATAATGTAATGCAGACTGAGACTCTCATAGCTAAAAAGATGTTTGAGCCCTGTTTATTGTCCTGGTACAAATTAATGTTTTTTCTTTGTTCAACGAGCAGTTCATGGGTCTTAATTTCGATCTCTCAGAGAGCACGAGATCGATGCATTATAACCTTAAAATGTCCAAAATTTTCTTGCGCGGGAGCATGCGCCGTCCACCCAACATAGTTTTAGGAATTACTATGGGAAAGAACGACCATTTATGAACTTTACTCCAGCATAATACAACAAAGTTCCTTTTAAACCAGTAAAACTGTAAATGCTATCGGCTATTAAAATCGTGCCGGTGGTGTACGAAATTTCCCGGTAGATTTTTTGGTCCCACTCCGCCCCTGGTTGTAGTCAAACTAGGTTGATCGACTGGTTGGCCACCCATAGGTTTTGTGATATCCAGTTCCTGGTGTGTGGCCCATAAACAGTGTGTAGACCATCAAAGCCAACGATCTAAAAAAGAGAAACCAACCAGAGCGAATGGCAGGTTTATGGATGTTTGCCCACGTATATCCACATAGGCATGTTCAGACTTGAACCGCTGCAACGATCATGTGAACACATGCTTGAAGCTTGAACCAATCACAGTCTCGGATTTTGATTGACCCACCCATCAGATTTTGATCAGATCCAATGAACCTCGTCGCCAGCCACAAAAGGTAAGAGTGATGTTGGGAAGACAAACGTCTTACTATCTCTCAGCCTAGTTTATAAGGTTATCTGAATCGTACTATAGTAGGAAGTAGAAGAGTCTCATGGTGTGAACCACGTGTGTGTTTGGAAATCTGTGCCGGAGAAGAGAAGGAAACACTCTTAACGTCTTTATCTGTAATCTGAGCCCAACCAGCAGCTGCTGCTACACTTGTCCGGCCCTGTTGTTCTCTCGCTGCTGACTCTGTGTGTGTGTGTGTGTGTGTGTGACGGAGCAGAATACACTGAAGAGTGAAGGGCGGGTGTGTGTTGGAGGCTGCCCGGAGGGATAAAGCTCCCCGGAGGCGTCTATTGCCAACAAGTGTTCCAGCTGCAACAGTTTCCTAACAAATCTCACATTATGAGCTGCGTTAGACACAAAAACAGTTTGTCGAATGAGCTTTGTGCTTTACTTCCAATACTAAAAAAGGGAATTCGCTGTCTTGTAAATACCAGGCTAGTCGTGACACCTTTAGTGAAGTACCCTCCTGCATCTCTCTGTTTAGGTTTCATATCCGCGCGGAAGTGACCAAGAATTCACGTTTGCGTAGACTATGTCGTCCGTCTCTTTTCTTAAGGGATGCACGATTTATTGGTACCATATGAAGAGTTCAGATGCAAAAGCCTCTAAATGCCATTTGAAATTTTCTTCTTTAATGATGATTTTTATCAAACTTGTATATTTAAGTTCAGTAATTTCTCTTAAATAACAATTAATAGGTAATTATCATTGCCATTTAAGTGAAATCACTGAACTTAAATATACAAGTTTGATAAAAATGATCATTCTAGAAGAAAATTTCAAATGGCACTTAGAGGCTTTTGCATCTGAACTCTTCAAATATTAATGTTCGTTAGCTTTATAACTCTTCCATATAAGTGTCTGACATTACATAGGAACCATTATTTAGTGAGTTTTTAAAATTGTTTATATTTGGTTGCTGTGCAAAATTATCTTTATCTTAAATTAATGTGTAGTATTCAAGTATTCATTGGAATATTAGATTTTATGAATATGTTTTATTATTACTGATCCATATTACGGAATGTTTTTCTACATTTTTTTTGTTGTTTATTATATATGAGGGCAACTGTGACAAAGAATTTCCCCTTGGGGATTAATAAAGTATTACTTACTTTACTTACTTAAGAGCTTTGATGTTCTAATGTATCATTATCATGTTTTTAATTGATTTAGACATTGAATAAATGATATATTATAATATAATATTAATAGAACTGTAAAAAATGTAACATTCGCCAATTGTTGATTTAAAGCGATAGTTCACTTTGAAATTAATGTTTGGTATGTTTTAGCTTTCCTCGAGGGCATCCGAGATGTAGGTGTCTTTGTTTCCGCATTTTTTATATTTTTAGCTCAAACCGTTCTTGTCTGTCAGTCATATAATGCAGGTCTATGGTCACCACCTCAAAGAGATATGTACAGAGAAGTCCAAATTAAACATGATTTAATGACTCGTAAATGTAAGTACACACTGATGACCTAAGACACGAAACGAGCGGTTTGTGTGAGAAAAGCAACAGTATTTAAATCGTTTTTACCTCTTGTAATCACAGCCACGTCCAAGTGATCTGAGGGCGCTCAGATCACTTAAATGATATAAATGACAAAAACGATATAAATACTGTTTGTTTTCTCACACACACCGCTCGTTTCGTGTCTTAGGCCATCAATGTGTACTTACATTTACGAGTCATTAAATCGTGTTTAATTTGGACTTCTCTGTGCATGCTCTTTGAGGTGGTGACCATAGACCTGCATTATATGACTGACAGACAAGAACGGTTTGAGCTAAAAATATCAAAAATGCGTAAACAAAGACACCTACATCTTGGATGCCCTTGAGGTAAGATAAAACATACCAAAAATTAATTTCAAAGTGAGCTATCCCTTTAATATCCATAACATGATTATATGATATTAACATATCCAACTGACGGGAAAGCAAAAGGTCGGATTCGGCCTTTAGGTTTGGCTCCCATTACCTTCCCCCGATCCCTTCTTTCGCTGGCAGGATGGTGTGTAGACCTCCCTCCTGGACAAGATCCGCCACTCGCTTGTTTCCCTCCAAAAAAGTCCGGCTGGGATGAGATGACTAACACGCAGATGGACTCCAGCGCTCGCTCTTTGCACTGGAAAGTCCCTCCGCTCCTCTGACGGTTAGCGGAGACCCTGAAATGTAATAAGATTATTGAGAGTGGAAGAGACTTTATAATAAGCAAGACGTGGAGATCTTGCTTCGTTTACAAACATAGCACATTATGAGATTGTAACCGAGTGACTTATGGTAAAGATTTGTTAATCACTCACCTAAAATTTTGTATCTTTTCTTGATATTGGCTGATAAATGTGAATTTTTAATTTTATCTGCATTGGTGGTCCCATATAATCACATTTCTAGTTAACTTACCTAATAACAAATTATTATTTAGGGCATCAAAGTTTTTTTTTTTTTTTTATCATTTTGTTATTACTTTTTTAATCATATTTTTATAAACTATCTTAGTTATATATTATTTAATTATAGTTTATTTATGTATTTTTGTAGGCCTAAATTTATTCTAATGTGGGTTAAGAGATTTTCTTTCTGTTTTTTTCCACTGATTTTTAAAATTTGAAGCAGATTGATATTATAGATGGAGAAGATCTAGATTAGTCTCATAGATCAAATTAAGTGGTTATCTGCTTCAAAATATAAATGATAATGTTAATATACATCAAATAATAAAGCTAAAAACCAATATTGTCTTCAAAACTCAGTAATTTATAATGTGTTATTTTGGCATTTGGCTTTGGTCGATATTTGGACAACGTCCTCTTTTTTTCTGGCTTTTTTTTTATTTTGTTTTGCGATTTTTCTGCAAATGTAACAATATCCCTACTCCATTGGACGTGGAATCTCTTACGTCTTTTCTCAAATCTTCACTTATGTCTCACCCATTTCCGCAGGGAATTAAACATTTTTTCCTTATGCTTTTAAAATAATTAGGTTTATTATATTCACGTAGAAAAAAACGCTGTAGGACAGATATCGTTCAAATTCTATTTAACACAGTTTGTACTTGTTATTAGAGCCCGACCAATAAAGGATTTTGAAGGCCGATACAAATATTTTTGGGTTTTAAAATCCGATATATCGGCCGATATTTTATTTATTTATTTATTTATTTTTAAACTGGACATGATAGTCACAAATTTTGTCATGCTTATTTGAGTTTAGAGAACTGATGGGGATGTTCTTTTCATTGTTATTCAAGCAATGTATGACCAACGTGACCAACTTAATGAGTGTTGCCAACAGGAACGCTGTAGAGTGCCCTCTGGTGGACAAACTATACAACTCCAACTCTCATGACATGGTTCAAGCGTGTTTCGTCCGTTTTTATTTTATTTTTGAAATATTCATTTATCGGCCATTTTAACTGCCGATACCGATAATGCCTAATATCGGCCGATAATATCGGTCTGGCTCCAGTCTCGATGACCCGTCTGCAGCTGTGTAATTTGATGTGCTACATCGTTAAGACACCCTTCAGTTTCTCTTATTGCCTTTCCATGTGCAATGTGACCACAGTGTCTGACTTTGAGTCATAAACAACCTCTCTGAGAGGAAAATCCAAAGAGGCCACCAAACAAACCTCAATCATTGCCCCTTTCCTGGAACGGCCGTATGACTAAGTCCTTATGATTCTGGTAAGAATAGTCAGTCCCCCCCAGACTCCTCCATTATCCCATGCCCGAGCCCATTGGTTAGAAGTGTCAGCTCTGAGAAAACCTGGATATAAATCTGATATCAATGTTGTAATTGATATTAGAGATCATGCTGTTTTTTGAAGTGCGTTTCCCTGGACTTTCCCCTACTGAGATTGTCAATTCAGTACTTCAGCGGACAACAATACGCACTGTGTTGGAGCTCTGCGAGACAGTGGGCAGGGAGGGCTTGTGTTCATTCAATGAATGTGTGTGCTGCATTGCTTTTACTGCATTATTTACATTCCTGGACCACATGGAAATTCTTCTGCATTATATACTGACTAAGAGCTCTGTTTGGTTGGGAGGGAGAGAGAGAGGAGGCGGGGAAAGTGAGCCTGAGTTGGACTAAATATGTTCAAAGTTGCCTTATGGGAAAATGAAGTTTTTGTGTCCGCATCGACTGCCTCACGTTGAGCTGAATGGCCTTTAGCGTTAGAGGATGAGCGTGTTTGTTTTGCAACAGATGTTTTGCAGTTGTGTCCATCTGACCTATTCTTGCTCACTTGCCATGTCTCTTTTTGAAAGAAACTGAAAGTTCATGTTGGAAAAGTTGATTCAAGATAAAAGGGTAAGATAGAGAGAATGCACTGCCAGATGTTAGTTGCCTATTAAAAATAAACTTTTATTCTTTGTTCTTTGTTGGCAAGGCATTGCATCAGTGTGTTTTGCAACTGCTGGTTTGTGTGTGTGTGTGTGTGTGTGTTTTTTTGTTGTTCCTTCAGGACAGAGAATTTGAATTTCTAATTTTTCTCTCAATTTATTTTTCACTACCAGTGTGATATATTCACTCTAAACAATGCTGGGTTGTTTTAACCCAATTTTTAATCAAATATGGACGAACCCAAATGTTGGGTTGAAAATGTAATTAAAAATTTTAACCCAACTTCAACTTTCACTTTCAGTTGTATATATATATATATTTTTTTTAGGGATGCACAATATATCGGCCAGCATATCGGTATCGGCCGATATTTGTTCATTTTTAATGTTATCGTTATCGGCCTGGTAAGAAAATGTGGCCAATTTATTAAAGCCGATAAATAATGTATTATTCCCTTCAGCTGAGACACTTGTTGAGCACTGTTTATGTTTTTGAAATTCTTGAAATATGATTGAAATCTCTTCAAAAAATGAAAATCTGGGCAACGCAAATCTGTTATATCGACTGAGAACATCATTATAATTGTGCACTTGGGACATGGATTTAATTGTGAGACTTTTGTTTTTGTAATCAGGCTCTCAAAATTAGATAAAAATTTGGATTTAAGTTTATCGGCCGATATATCGGTTATCGGCTTTCAAATATAAAGAATTAGCGGTTATCGGTATCGGACAAAATTTTTCCTATGTTTTTTTTTAAATATTTATATATTACATTTTTTACCCAACAGTTTTATTGATCTGAATGTACGTCGGTAAGCTATATATTTTAGTTTTCCTTTGCATCATATCATGCTTGAATGAATTAAAAGCACTTGAATGAATGTTAGCTGGTCATATAATATAATGGATGCCAGGAAAAAAACGCTCCCATTGATTCCCACGTTGATTTTGACGGCCTTAAAGCTAAATAAAAATATTAGAATACTTTTGTTTTTGTGATCAGGCTCTCAAAATTAGATAAAAATTTGGATTTAAGTTTATCGGCCGATATATCGGTTATCGGCTTTCAAATATAAAGAATTATCGGTATCGGCCAAAATTTTCATATCGGTGCTTCCCTATTTTATTTTATTTTTTAAATATTTTTTTATTACATTTTTAACCCAACATTTGGGTTTGTCCATATTTGACCCAAATTCGGGTTGAAACAAACCCAGCATTTTTTTTAGAGTTTAGCATAATGGTGCATTCGCACTGGACATGAATAGCGCGCCAGGCGAGAGCGATTTCAATGTTAAGTCAATGTAAAAAGCCGCGTCATGCGCGTAAAAAATTCCTGTGGCGGAAAATTTTTGTCTTAAAAACACCACACTTTCATTTGACATTTTCACCACAGGCGGACTTATACAGTTGAGAAAGACAACACATATGTAATAGGGTTGTAACGGTACATCTATTCGTATTGAACCGTTTCGGTTCGAGGCTAATATTATATAAATAAATATCAAATATTATATAAATAAATATATATTTAAATGTTATTTTTAATGTGATAACCAAAACATTATTTGTTCATCCTTCAAAGATGACCCCCATTTATAAACCTGAAAGTTTCAAGACCTAGGAAAACTCGCACTTATTTAAAAATATTTTTTCTTTAAACAAATAGGAAATTTCTCTAGCATTTCTTTCTTTTTGCTGTATCGAAAACGTACCGAACCGTGACTTTAAAACCGAGGTGCGTACCGAACCGTGATTTTTGTGTACCGTTACACCCCTAATATGTAACACTATCAGTATTTTGGATCCATGCATTAGCTACAGTATGTCTTAAAGTGACAGCAGCCTAATATTCCTGCTGTCTGTTTGTATAGTGCTTTTCACAATACTCATTGTTTAAAAAATATTAATACCATAGTGTTCTTTGAAGTACCTTACAGTGCAGTGATATTTGTTTTATTTTCTGTATGAATAAGCCATGTCATAGTACCAACTTTTCTTTATCCGGTCCCCAGGCGTGCTGATGTTGCATTTTGTCCAAAACAATCCCACTGTTTTTCAGACTCTGAAGTGGATGTCTAAATTGGTCAGTCCTCCGCTCCCATCCCTCCTGTCCTCCCCCCGACTCCCACACTCCTCCCTCCTCTACCTCCCCCTCCCCTCATCCTTTGCTCACCTCTCCTTATTTGGGCAGAGTGCTTGGAAGTGCAGGGTGGGGAAGAGAGTAGAGTGAGAGGGGGCTCGGTTGACATAAGGGAGAGAGAGAGAGAGAGAGAGAGAGAGCTCAACGCCGCACTTCCTTAATAAGGACATGTCTGGAATTTAAGCCCAACTCTCCAACAGAACGGCTTCTCCGTGCTCCCCATGCACACACTCGTCTCTCACCCTCTCCCCTAGCCCTAGTACACACACACACACACTAAATGGAGTGTTGCTTTTTCAGGGCATGCATCCATGCCTTTTTTTATTGAAGTTGGGGATATTCAAATGAATCAACCAATCATTAATACCCTTGATCAGCTCTACAAAACATAGATGTTTTTCCACTAGGAAACGAACATTGTTATTATGTTCTGATTGAGACTGTGAAGCTGCTTTGATCTATATTGTGAAAAGTGATATATATAAATGAAGAGTTCAGATGCAAAAGCCTCTAAATGCCATTTGAAATTTTCTTCTTTAATGATGATTTTTATCAAACTTGTATATTTAAGTTCAGTAATTTCACTTAAATGGCAATTATTTAAGTGAAATTACTGAACTTAAATATACAAGTTTGATAAAAATCATCATTAAAGAAGAAAATTTCAAATGGCATTTAGAGGCTTTTGCATCTGAACTCTTCAAATATACTTGACTTGAAAAGTTAGCTTGTTTGTGTTACCTTGCATTATGTGATTTTATTTGATGACATGGCAGAAATCACTGATAATATGTGTAGAATCCAGAGCGTATGGCGAGCTTCAGCTCCATATCGGTGTGATGATTCACTATGACACAATGTTCGTTCGTTCATTCATTCTTTATTCTGTCACCTGATGCAGTTTGGGTTCTTCGCCACTGTCACTGTTTCGCCAAAAAAAAAAAGTTTTAAAGCTAAATAGAAATATTAAAAAACAAAAACTAATAAAAAATGTCAAAAGCACATAACCAAATTATTGAAACTTGAGCTATAATTAAAATTAATACTGAAAATATGAATACATTAATAGTATTTTTTAAATAATATGAATACATTTTTAAAATTAATACATTTTCAAAATATGAATAACAATGCTGATCAACCTATTTAATAGGGCTGGGTTTATCGATTCAGATGTTCCAATTCGATTTTGATTCCCGATTCGCCTCAATGAATATAGATTTAATACAAATTCTATATTTATAAAAAAAAAAGAAAAGAACAATGAACATAAGTTTACAAGTGGTTAATTCATAAAAAAAGAAATAAAGAGCCACAAACCTGTATATTAAACTCTTTATTTTAGGTACATTAAAACAGAATCCAAATCCAATGCAAGGATTTTTTTTTTTTTTGCAAGATGAAAAATGTATGTTGAAAATTGAGCAAGTCAGAACAGTCGCATGCCTTGATCTAACAGGATCAGGTTATTTTATGTCTTATGTTTAAGATAAAACAAACATAAAATCTCACAGCATTAGCTGTAACATGGACAGTGAACGGTGAAGGAAAACTAACACTGGCTTTTGGGTGATTTTTTTTATTTTTTTATTTATTTATTTTTTTACTAAGAAAAAAACTAACAAACTTTTTAAAAACAAAAAAATTTAACTAAAAAAAACCTAACTAAAAAACTAACAAAAAAAAAAAAAAAACTAAGACTGGCTTTTGGGTGATAGATAGATAAATAAATATGGGAAAAAATATTTGTGACTTTTAAGAAACGCATTATAAAAAAACGAATAATTGAAGAATATTTTTAAAAAATATATCTGAGTATTAATGTTAATTAATGTGAAATTTCTTTTCTCTTAATTGTCTTTCCAAAGGGAGTGCTTTTAAAACTATATTGACAAATACTCAAAGAATGATCTTCCACTTTTTTTTACATTTCGGTAAATAAAGGAAATGTTTCTGTTAATGCATCCTTTAATGTGACATGCAAGTAGTGATTTTGGAGATGCTTTGGAATCCAGTAAATTCAGTCCTGCAAAAAAACAAAAAAACAAATCATCCAGATACAAAATGAATGTTAATACCAGTAAAACCTTTAAGGCATACTTGGGAGTGGGCACTTTTGACCTAGCGATGAGGGCTGGGTAATAAATATAGATTTCTCGATATTAATCGATTCTCATTTTTACGAACCGATATCGATCCTGTTTCATTTGAATGAATGGATCATTGTATCGCGGCTGCGTGCATCCAAAAAAATCACAATAATCTTTGCTACTATTGATATGAAACAAAGTCTCAATTTTCAAAATACGTCCATTTTCTTTAGAAATTCAAAAACATAAATAACGTTTTGGCGCTGTGGCTCAAGAGAAGCAGCAGCGCTGATCTCTCTTCCGGCTTAATAATACCAGTCACAGCGCCAAATAAACATGAACGAGCATCTGAAAGTGTGTTAAAGATAGAGTACAACTTATCCAAATCCGTATCATGTCACATTGATTCCCTCAATCAGCGTTTCAACCGTGGAAAGACGTCAGTTAAACAGCTTGTAATCAATGTCATCGTCATATTTACCTCAGAAAACCCACATAAACTCGTTAGTCAGCTAGAAAAAATAACTCTAGAGAGGAGCATTTTGCTAAATATATACACCATATTACATATGCATTATAATCTTAATGTTTTTCAATATTTAATGCATATTTGAATAAATCTGGCAAGTTTTTATGACAGCCACCATTTAAATATTTATATTTCATATGATCTTCTTATTATAAAAATAAATAAAAGTGTAATTTAAGTGTTTGTATAGCCACAAAACAGTTCATTATTACCTTCATATTAGGCTAATGAAGCCTATAGGCTACAACTAGACTCCCATAGTTTACAGCATTAGTTAAGAGATTTGATTCCCTTGAGAAAAATGGCCATTTATTGTAACTGATATCCAAAATAATCAATATTGAATCGAATTGTAAAATTTGTCTCAATAATACCCAGCCCTACTAGCGATGCACTAAAAGTCTCTCGTATCAGCTTAGCAACCGCATAGCAACACCCTGGGCTAGTTTAACAAGTGCATTCAAAGCTTATTTAGCTTGAATCCCAGATCATAGTCTTTTGGAAACTGATGGCTAATTGCACCAAATGTTGGGTCTCCTGCAGGATCCAGGGACTACAACCACTTCATGAACATTGTTTCTTGTCGTCTAAGAGGCAAGTGAGATTTAAAGGTGTATCGCTAATTGTCCTGCAGCATTGGTCTGAGGTCTGCAATGTCGGAAAGTAATTAGACCGCTCTCCGCTCCGTTGTTTTGCTCATTCTGTGTCTTCGGGGCTGCCAAGTCAAGCTTATTCTTTCAGCGTGCGTGTAACCAGAGCGCTTGAATATCCCCTGAGGAAGCTCTCAATCGGAGTCGGCCGTATTTACCCAAGCCGCGTTTTTTCGTCAACATCAGCAGAAAGTGAAATAAAAGAATGAAATATGTGGGCACACGAGTGACTCTCGGGAGTCGCACAATACCATGCGAAAAAGAGGCAGCCTGGAAAACGCTTAACCATTTTCAGACGTTTAGACACCCACACTCCCGACCACAAGCATTTTTGCAGGCTACTCCTAATTATCTAATCCTTTTAAATGGGGCTTTATATAATGTTTAAAAATTCATTTGTCATTTTGGGAGCCTTTGAGGAGAGGAAATGGTAATAAGGGTCTTCATCAGCTGAATTAAACTCGAAAATGGCTCGACTAAAGAGAGCGGTTTTCTCTTCATTCCCTCATTCCTTGCTTCTCTCTCGCAGTACTTGTGTAGCGTGGGGGCTCGTGGGAGGGCCCGGTAGGAGCCGGCACCATTGCGTCCAACAAGTGGAGTGCCAGCGGCAGCCCGGAGCAGGGGCTGGAGGATGGGGGTGATGAGCTGGACAAGGCCATGGACGGAGACGCCGAGGGTGTGTGGAGCCCCGACATCGAGCAGAGTTTTCAGGAGGCGCTGGCTATATATCCGCCCTGCGGACGCCGCAAGATTATCCTGTCGGACGAGGGAAAGATGTACGGTAAGTGAGCTTGCAACGCATTTAAAGGGTTAGTTCACCCAGAAATGATGTCATGATGTCGTCCCAAGCCCGTCAGACCTCCGTTCATCTCCAGAACACAGTTTAAGATGTTTTAGATTTAGTCCGAGAGCTTCATTGGAAATGTGTGTACGGTATACTGTCCTTGTCCAGAAAGGAAATAAAGACATCATCGAAGTCCATGTGACTATTTTTGTTATTTTTGGTTTCTTTTAGGGCTGCAACATTTATGTCGATATCTGGTTAACTGGTCTGATTGGATAAAACCAATTTTTATTAAATATTTTACTGACGATAACATAATATTCCACATCCGGCCCAACATTGTCTGTCATTTAAGTTAAACGTAAATTCAATAAATGTGAGAACATAAGCCATTAGGGGTGGGGGAAAAAAATCGATTCTCGATGCATCGCGATGCGGACGTGGACGATCCTGAATCGATTCACAAACGTCAAAAAATCGATTTCAAAAAAAAAAATTGTTATATGTATTTAATGTATTTAATCCAGCTTACTTTTGAGCCAGTTTTTCAAAGCAACATCGGATTGAATCAATCTGATCTGGATAGGAACTTTTCAGGATCACCAAATCTGGATAACCAGTGCTCAAACAGGATAGCAAATCACAATGTAGAACTTTATAAAGAGCAACAGGTAGACAAAACAAGTAACAATAAATGTATTGAATAATAAAAAAAGACTTAATGTCAAATACTCCACAATAATTTCAGACCTCCTCATCTGATGTGGAGAGACCAGTTTGTCTTTAGGAGGCGAATACCAAGTCTGGCCTTGGTTTGCTCGTTTTACTTTGCTGTAGGCCTATACTGAAAGGCTGAATACGTTAAAGCCTACCTAGTCACTGTAGCCTGATGGATGAACAAATAAAATACAAACTTATGAATAAATAGGATATCTTGGAAGATACTGCATGATCCAAATATAGTATTATTTGATACATCTTTAAGGTTTTCATTACATTTTGGGCATGAAATCCACTTTGAATCCACCCTTCTGATGGGATCAGTTTAATCCGGATTTTTTGGATCAGAGTGATCCAAATCCTACAAAAAAGTTCTGAAAAACCCAAACTAAAGGTTTGATCCGGATCAAAACCAAGATTGGATTACGTGATCTAATCTGATTATGTAATCCATTTTTTTTCTTTTGAAAAACCCATTTTCAAGATTTGATCCAATCCATTATCCAAAATCCCGTAACGTAATATTGACGGAACGCGAAAGACGGAACTCTGAAGCGCGGAAGTGCAGTGGCGGACCGTCTGTGGCGTGCACATAACAGAGATGAGATGGCACGCGAGATCCAAACACCTTCCTTGTTAGGTTAAAAGCTGACGTGTGGAAATATTTTGGCTTCTGAAGTTGAAGGGGGAAAGGAGCTGGACAAGAGCCGCACTAGTTGTACGCTTTGTGGAATAAAACCAACGACGGAAACACGACAAATATGATAAGCCATATGACACCTTTCCAGCCAGAGGAGGAAAAACACTCGGCTGCACCAGTCGTTATATTATTTATTTACTACAAGTATGCTCCTAGTTCAAGCACACATTTATTTTCCTGGTCGTTCTTTGTAATGTTAATAAAATATATTGTACATTAATTCTTTATGGGTCATTACTTTGTGCTTTTAAAGCAAATTATTTATAGTCGCACACAAAAGATTCAGATAATCGATTTGTAACATTATAAATGTCTTGTACTTTAACTTTTGATCAACTTAATTTATCCTTGATGAATAAAAGTATAGATTTCTTTTTTCTTTTGCCCAAAAAATTAAATAAAAATTCTTACCGACTCCAAACATTTGAACGGTATTGTTTAATGTTACAAAAGCTTTCTATTTCAGATAAATGCTGTTCTTTTGAATTTCTAGGTGATTCTCTGAATCGGGTGCCCTTCAAGTCCCCCAAACTTGCTTCAAATATTTTCAATTGAAGGAAATCACAAAATACATTTTAATGCTGTCAATTAATAGAACCAGGTGCATTTGCATTATAATGCAACACAGTTGCTTTTGAAAAATTTTATTTCATTTATTTCAAAAATCATTTAAAGTTATTAAATTTAAAGATAATGAGTTGCCTAAGTAGTAGACAACAAGCATGTTTGCATGTCCTCACTAACCATCATTATATTTTCAATGAATATCAAACAAATAAAAAGTGCAATTAATACCAAAATGTTGCTGCTGCTAATATAATCATATGTTGGTCTAGTGTATTTTCGTTTACTGTTGTGAAATGGAAAATCAATAATCGGTAATCGAGAATCGTTAATAATAGGAAAATCGACTGTAATCGAATCAGGACTTCAATAATCGTAATCGAATCGGGAAATCAGACAGATTAACCACCCCTATAAGCCATGATATACATATTATTATTTTTGATTTGCTCTCTTTTGTCTCATAAATGCTAATCTAAAATTACACTTTTTTTAGTTTTTCCCTGTTGTACTGGGTAATACCTGTTGTAAAGTCCTTGTTTGTTTTGATGTGATTTGAGTTATGCAATTATTGGCTTTGTAATTTGTGCCGCCCAAGTAGTATTTATGAACTCACGGACTGAGATGAGTGTTCAACGGCTGAGATTGTGTCACTGCAGTACAGGTTTTTGTATTTAAAGGATGCAAGACAAGTGTTTCTAGATAGATCATGGGGAGGGCTGGTGAAAGGAGGGATGGAAACTAGAAAAAAAGATAAGAGGGTAATGGGCAGATCGAGCTGGGTTGTGATATCCGACACACTCGAGGATCCCGTTGCGCATGCCACCAGCGAAATCCATGCATGCGTAAACCATTTCCACTGTTTCATAAAGCATCGTAAAGTGTCTCTCGTTCGAACGCCATCTGCTCTCTTACATAATCCTGTATTCAGTCTAGCAATGGCTTCTTACTATGTTATGTTCGATAAACGGAGGTTCTCGTTCACTAATACACTCACAAACATGTCTTAGCCAGCAGTTGTGTTTTTTCAGAGCAGATAAAACAGGCCTGCACTTGTGCTGTGGACTACAGGTTTGGGAACAGACCGGTTTCTCAAGAACATATCACTCTTTCTGTTGGTTCTTTGTCACTGCTTGCCCTTGAATGCCCCCTCCTCTCGTTTTTTGTTTTTTTCAATTCACCCTCAAACTGGTTTTATTTGTCACATCCGATCACTAGCAACTCTTTTTCTTCAGCCCTGTAAGACAGTTGTCGTTTATTTTCCTTCTTCCTCCCTCTCACCCAGTTGAAAAAGTGGCTAAACCAGCTCAGTTTGTCTTGCTCAATCAATGTTTTTCCCCCCCATAAGATCTCACTCACCCTCCCTCCTCCATGTTCTTGTACTCCTCTCTCTTTTTTTTTTTACCAGTTCTTCCTCCTAAACAAGGTAGGTCTTCCCCCTGAGGCAGAGCACTTTAATAACTCCAGGTGCAAAGTAGTATTTCCAGTGAAGCGTTACTCTCATTAGACTGAGGACAAGAATTTATTCAAGTATGTGAACGCACACATTTCTAGTTGATTGTTGCGTTCCCGAAATGTCTAATATCACAGTACAAGTATGTCTGAACATCAGTCACTTGAGTTAATTGGCAATTTGTACTGTCAATTTTCTGTTATGGTGGAGCAACAGATCAAAGATAATCTTCCTTAGAAAGTTTCTAGCCTAAAACTGCTAATTAGTCAAGGCAAGTCTTCTTTATTAGCTTAAAGGAGTAGTTCACTTTTAAAAAAAACTTTTGCTGATAATTTACTCGCCCCCATGTCATCCATGACGTTCTTGTTTTTCTTTCTTCAGTCGAAAAGAAATTAATGTTTTTGATGAAAACATTCCAGGATTTTTCTCCATATAATGGACTTCAATGGGGACCAAACGGTTCAAGGTGTAAAAGACAATTTCAGTGCAAACTGAAAAATGTTCAAAGGGCTTTAAACTATTCCAGACGATGAATAAGGGTCTTATCTAAAAAAATAAGACAAAGTCTTTTAAAAAAAATAATAAAGTTTAAGTTTTATAAGCACAAATGGTCGCCTTGCTCTGTTTTGTGATGCACGTTCGTGACTCTCCTGTCTATCAAAATGAACGAATCTTTTCCCGAGTCAGCTCATTAATTTCGTTCGTTCAATGAACCAAATGACTCGAAAAAAGATTCGTTCATTTTGATGAACGAGTTCGAACAGGAGAGTCACGAACGCGCATCACAGAACAGAGCAAGGCGAGCATTTGAGCTTATAAAACGTAAACTTTGTAAAAAAAAAAATTTAAATGAGCGATGGTTTTGCTTGATAAGACCCTTATTCATCGTCTGGTGTCGTTTAAAGCCCTTTGAAGCTGCACTGAAACTCTCATTTGGACCTTGAACCGTTTGGACCCCATTGAAGTCCATTATATGGAGAAAATCCTGGAATGTTTTCATCAAAAACCTTCATTTCTTTTCGACTGAAGAAAGAAAGACATGGACATCTTGGATGACACGGGGGCGAGTAAATTATCAGCAAAAGTTTTTTTTAAAAGTGAACTACTCCTTTTAAATGTATTGATTATAAAACGTCTGTATCCAAAAGTTAACAGGACAGAATCAGTAAATCTATTGCAAAAGTTACCAAATCTGGTTGGTAAACTCTTGTCTTGAGCGATATGTCTCTTTTTTACAGTTGTGTAGTCATAACGGCAGATGGACGCTTAAGTTTGGCTGGAATTGGGAGGGTCCAGGTGTTTGGTGTCGCCCCCCCCCCCCTCAAACTGTTTGCTCTCCTTTCTTCTCCTCCGAGAAACAGACAAGACAAAACCCAAGAACTGGTTTGAATTAGCAAGCCAACCCTCGATACAAAACAGACCGCGAGAAGCCATGGCAAACTGACAGAGAGCGTCCAGAACACAAACCAGTGTTGGCGAAGTAACTTTGAGGATCTTTTAGGGTTGTGGTTGTCTTTCCTTGGAGAACCCCATGTTAAACGCAACTCTTGTGATCAGAATCGTTCCTATTTCTAGTGCATTACTCTTAAAACAAAGTTGTTTTTTAATTCAAAATTTGTATTTTTTGGCACATATACTTCATATCACGCACGTTCCTTGCAGGTAGTTTCCTCGGATCTGCGGCACCACGTTGGCCCTCCCGGACTAGGATTGGACAGCCCTACTGTAGGGTTTTCTATTGGTAATTTTAGATTTCTAAAGGGTCACTGTGTGGCCTTTTGCTAAACTCGAGCTTGGCATTTGGGACAGGGCTTGGGTTGAGGGAAATGTCAATTTTTAGTTTTTATATATTAATATTCGCCTATGAAGTGTGTGTGTATATATAGTTCCATCTAAATCAGGGGTCTCAAACTCAAATTAACTGGGGGCCGCTGGAGATAGAGTCTGGGTCAGGCCGGGCCGCGTCAAGTATTACAAAAAAATAAATAAAAAAATTGTATTTAAGTATTCCAAAAATGGAGCACAACTGATCCAATCTTCTCAATCTTTATTATTAACGTTTCTTTTGAACTGTTCCTGAACTGTTTGAACATCCTTTCTGTACATGATTGGTTCTTCATGAGCTGTCCTTCTGACAGTTGAAGTTCATTTTACAAACTTTGTGTCTTTTTCTTATACACAACATCTTCGTGATGATAGTCAAATTTGTTTTTTATTTTCTTTATACAACACTATTATATTGAATGTTTTTTTTCTTTTTTTTCCTAAAGGCATATTTCCTTTTATTATACTTAAAAAAACAATTACTGCTTTTGAAATACAAATAATTATTTCTACACATGTATAGTGTCTCTTTTTTACTAAAATTACTGACTTTGCACATATCAAAGCAAACCTTCTTATCAACCTGTTGGACCAAGTTCATTACATGAACTAGTTCAAAGTTCAGTTCACAAATTTTAAAATGAACTAGTTAGTTCTTTTTTTCCATATGTTGCTGCGAGCTTCTTTTTTATTATTATGGTATTATTATTGCCACCGCCCATATACAACCACAGATAACAATAATTTTGTCGACGGGCAAAGTTTGCACAGTAAGATTTTCCCATCCTCACCGACCTCATAAAAGCCTTTTAAATGATCTTACGACGCCTCCTCGCTCCTCGGTTCACAGACACTACTAGAATGAACGAGTTCACTGTAACTTTCATCAGGCAGTAATACAGTAGGCTACGTTCAGTTCACGTTCGCCCAAAATATGAAAGAGATCATGAACTATATCTTTCATTGAACGCGTTCAGACACAACGCATATTACAAGCTCAAAATGATTATTCTCACATTGTTTTAGAGCAGGGGTATCCAACACGTCGCTCGCGAGCTGTGGCCTGATTTGGTGGTGGTAGCTCGCCTTGTTCACATATCGCGCTCACATATTTTGCACGCTCAAGTACGTACGTTTCAGATGTAGGCGCGCATCAAGCGCCCTCATAATTGAAGCGACGCGCTCATTTTTTCCAGGCGCAGTATATTTGTACTTCGTGGTTGTCTATGACAACTGACAACAAACCCACCGTAAGCTGTCACGAGACTATATATGGTAGCCCATAAGGGATAAAAATATTAATAATAAAAAAATGCGGCAAACGCAATGGCGGGCCGCACTAACATTAAACTTTAATATCAAGTAGGGGGCCACCGCGAGTTTGAGACCTCTGATCTAAATTAATATGAATGAATTTAAAGGATTAGTTCACTTTTAAAAAAACTTTTGCTGATAATTTACTCACCCCCATGTCATCCAAGATGTCCGTGTCTGTCTTTCTTCAGTCGAAAAGAAATTAAGGTTTTTGATGAAAACATTCCAGGATTTTCTCCATATAATGGACGTCAATGGGGACCAAACGATTCAAGGTCCAAATGAGAGTTTCAGTGCAGCTTCAAACGGCTTTAAACGACACCAGACGATGAATAAGGGTCTTATCAAGCAAAATAATCGCTTATTTCAAAAATAATTACAAAAGTGTAAGTTTTATAAGCACAAATGCTCGCCTTGCTCTGTTCTGTGATGCGCGTTCGTGACTCTACATTTCAAACAAAATCTTTTTTCGAGTCATTTGGAAAAAACTTCGTTATTTTATTTTTGAAATGACCCCTCGTTTCGCTTGATAAGACCTTTATTCATCGTCTGGTGTCGTTTAAAGCCCTTTGAAGCTGCACTGAAACTCTCATTTGGACCTTGAACCGTTTGGTCCCCATTGAAGTCCATTATATGGAGAAAAATCCTGGAAAGTTTTCATCAAAAACCTTAATTTCTTTTCGACTGAAGAAAGAAAGACATGGACATCTTGGATGACATGGGGGCGAGTAAATTATCAGCAAAAGTTTTTTTTTAAAAGTGAACATTTTTTGTTTTTCCTTATTATAGCTTTTCTTTAGGCTTGCTGCATGTCAACACCAGTCTATTAGAGTGTACTGTGAGCGTTAGTGCGTCTCTTGTGGACTTCATGCGAGACTTCATTTATGTAGCATGTGTGAGTGAATGTCAACAAAGCTTCTGCCTTATGTAGAGCAACCGAGTCTGTTTCATCGTGCCTTAGCCGGTGCAGAGCTGCTTGTGTTGGTGCGCTAAACCTTGTAACCAAGCCTCCAGAGTCTCTTCTTTAGTCAGGGATTACATCATCCAGGCTTTATCCTCCTCTCGCCGGTAAATCTAAACATATACTGACTCACTATGAAGTCAGAAGGACATTGCGCTGCACTGTGCGGTGTCGCAAATGCCGAGGCTGGTTGATGATAAGAAAATTCTGGAATATTGACATTGATGATAGGACATTGTTAGCATTTTCTGAAAGCTCTTTTTGTTGAGGGATTCCCTTGAAACCATGTGGCCTTATGTCGGTAACCTTGGTCCAGTCACGGTATGTTTGACTCATACGCCACAGGTTTGGTTATTTCAAATGGGGAAAACTGGTGTGCGAGTTAATTCGACATTGAGGTCTTACTGATTAAGCGATTCATTTCCACTAGCCACGAGTCATTGACTTTCCACAAGTCATCGTGCCAATCATGTGAAGTTCCACAAATTGGATTTATTAATAAATCAAGGTTTAAACGTATCCCAGCATGTCATTGACACTATTTGCTCTCGCCACGTCCAGGAAAGCGTGTGCCGGCCTCATGGAGAGCGACTGTAAACACCTTATCCATTTACATGCAGTCATCTGCCACTGAAGAAGCCCACTCACGAGGGGAATGACGTCAGTGCCCATAATACCACTGCTGACGCGAGGCCTCGGGAACGCCGTCTGTAATGTGAAGTGCAGAGCCGGCACTTTTTTTATTCCACAAACATTGAAATGAGTGATAACTTTAAATGAAATTTCATTTAGTCATCTCTCCAGCTGGAAATGCCTCTAAGAGCATTAACGTTTTTGTAGTTGTATTTCAAATCGTCGCCCGATAGCAACTTTTTTTTTTTTGGTAAAAGTTACTCGGTTTTGTAATGACGGCTATATCGCAGAATTGCAGTCTAAAGAAATAAATAAAGATCTTCTTTTGATCTTCTCATCCATCTGAGTATTATTTTTTGTACAAGTTGTGGTGATACCTGGCCTTCTTGGCTTTGCCCCGTTGATTTACAGCCCAATTGAATGGCAGAAATGCCGTCTGTCTGGTTTTATAGTTGTTATGGTGGCAAGATATTTTCCACCTTTTGAGATATTTTTCCACCTGTGCTTCAATGGGAATTGAGGCTTGCAAAAGTACCATACACTCCTTGACTTATCCGATCCACATTTAAAGGAGTAGTTCACTTTTAAAAAAAATGTTGTTGATAATTTACTCGCCCCCGTGTCATCCAAGATGTCCACGTCTTTCTTTCTTCAGTCGAAAAGAAATTAAGGTTTTTGATGGAAACTTAACAGGATTTTTCTCCATATAATGGACTTCAATGGGGTCCAAACGGTTTAAGGTCCAAATGAGAGTTTCAGTGCAGCTTCAAAGGGCTTTAAACGACACCAGACGATGAATAAGGGTCTTATCTAGCGAAACGAGCGGCCACTAAAAAGTTTAAGTTTTATAAGCACAAATGCTCGCCTGTGATGCGTGTCCGCGACTCCTGTTCGAACTCGTTCATCAAAATGAACGAATCTTTTTTCGAGTCATTTCACTTATAAAACGTAAAAAAAAAAAATATATATTTTTTTATTTCGTTTCGTTAGATAAGACCCTTATTCATCGTCTGGTGTCGTTTAAAGCTGCACTGAAACTCTCATTTGGACCTTGAACCGTTTGGACCCCATTGAAGTCCATTATATGGAGAAAAATCCTGGATTGTTTTCATCAAAAACCTTAATTTCTTTTCGACTGAAGAATCGTAAAATAATCAGATGGGATTTTCCTGCCGTTTGCGGTGTGTTAAGAATGCTGGACGAACGAGCACGCAGTGTAGCCAATCAGAAAGCGAGGCGACGAGGCACAGAGGAAGCAGCGGGAAACAAAATCAAAACAGCCGCGGCATGGCGCACCAGAAAGTCCGGTGGACGTCGGAGATTCTTTTTTGTTGGTTAAACTACAAACTATCGCCACTGCATCGTCTTCGTCCGCCATGATTGTTTGTCTTGAGGGACTTTGCGAGATTTTCCGTCTGGGAATGCTCGGGTTTCATATCGGTTTGTGTGTGATGTTTTGATTTTGCCGTGTGGTAGCGCACCACACTCTGTCATTTTTTTATCGCCGTGTGTAGCGTCTCTCGGGTTTGGAAAGTCGCAGACAATTTTACAATCGTCCCGTATGAACCAGGCTTTAGGTGTCGTCTCTGCTCAACATCTTCTTCGTCTCAGGCATTCGAAGGGAGGGCAAGTCTGATACATATTGTTTGATATTAACCCCTTAAGTGTCACCCCCCCCTTTTTTGAATATAGATGAAAATGCACATTTGGAACTTAAATTGTTGTAATTCAGGAATGCTTTGGAATATAGAAGAAGCTTTAAAGAAGACATTTGGCAGATTTTTGTAGAAGTGAAATAAATTAAGAATATGAAACGGAAGAAAAGTTATAGAAGTTTGAGTTTATGAAAATGTACAATATAAAAAATTTAATTAGTCATATTTTATATAAAATATATATTTTCAAAACTGCTAAAAAATCAGAATAAGTTGTATTTCAAATTTTAGGTTGATATCTCAAAAAATGAGCTTTCAGTGAGATTTTGTTTTGGGCGCAGTACCAAACTTTTTCACTAGGGCACAACCAGACTCCATTACTGCCCATATAAGGGCGCCTCCATTTCCATATGAAATAATAATTATTATAATTATAAAATAATTGAATGGAGGCTTTCTTTTGAACTCTTGGCATGAAAACAAACAGGCTTCTTCCCTTCTTTCATGATTTTTCATGTTCGTCACAATTTCAAAATAAAGGTCTAAACACGCCTTGGAGTATGAAAATATTCTTGTTGCAAATTGATAAATTACGGCTCCTCTGTAATATATTTTGAAAATCAATCACCAAATATGAAAACTAGAGATTCTAAGCTTTCAAATGATATATAGTTTAGGTTTAGTATAGGATAATACTGTTTTAAAAATGTAATGGATTTGGGCCCCCCGGTGGGCCCGTGACACTTAAGGGGTTTTAATATTGTAGTTTGTTTTGTGGATCACAGCCCAATCCTTCCAGGGATTGATCCAGCAACCTCCCAGTGGCCAGCTTTGAGGTTTGACCACCCCAAGAAGTCATCAGGTGAACTTCTTTCACAGACGCACTCAAAGAGCAAAGATTGCGAGGGAATCGGAGCAGAATATGGGACTCTGGGGGGTCTGTGTTGTTCTTTGCCTCCTGCAGGGACGGTTCGTGGCAGGTGTGGGTGTCCGTTTGGTCGGACGATCTTCAGCTGCCAGTTGTTGGCCGAGACAGCAAAGCTCTTTGTTTCTCTCTCTCTCCCTCGCTTTTTTTCAGGCCGTTCTCTCGCTCTCTGAACGCACGCTCCAGGCTGTTGCCCTCATCAAATCAAGTTGTGTGGGGCAGATGTCACAGGCGCAGAGGAATGCGAGGAATGCGGAGGCTCGGAGAGAGAGGGTGTGTCTGGGGAAGGGTGTACAGACACCAAACTCAGATCAGTCCAGCTCTCTCTGCTGTGGAAGCCTGTTTCCGCCTCGAGTAAAAAAAACAACATTTGCATTCTCTTAAAGGGGATATTTCACTTTGAAATTAATGTTTGGTATGTTTTATCTTACCTCAAGGGCATCCAAGATGTAGGTGTCTTAGTTTCCGCATTTTTGATATTTTTAGGTCAAACCGTTCTTGTCTGTCAGTTAGTGTTGCTTTCGTCAACGAAAATGATGACGAAATATCATCGTCAACGAACCTTTATCACGTGACGAAAACGAGACGAGACGCAACGTAAATGCTGGTCGTGTGACGATGACTATAACTAAATGTATAATGCAATATCGTTGACGAATAAAAACGAGACTAAATGTGGTTTACAAAAATAAAAACTATGCTAAAATGTCTCTTCATTTTCGTTGACCAAAACGAGACGAGCCGAAATGTTTTTTAACGTTAGATTGTCTCGTTTAGCCTACTTGCATTATTAGTATGCAGCATTTCTGTTTCCTGTGTCACTTCAGGGGCTGCATTAGATCGCACTGTGCAAACGCATGCGACTTCAGATCCTCAAGCCCCACTCGCGGCATTATTTAGAAGAAGCAGTTGCGTGAGTTACAGCTGTTTCACACACACTCCGTGTGTAGCGTGTATGCGGTTCGTGTTGCAGTGTGTATGCAGGAGCAGCGCGCGTTATTGCTTTCACATGTGCTGCGTTTGCAGTGCGCAACTGATCTACGGCTTAGCACAATCACAACATTTATTCTCTATTTTTTATTTCAAATGAGTATTTTAGCCTACATCCATTGTGTCGCGTTGTTGAGGTAGTGTGTAGATCTCTGCTCTGCTGTTATGCACCAACGCTGCTAGAGCGCGCGGTATGAGCGCTAATCTATAACTGTTATAACTGTAAAAATACGCACTGCAAATGGAGTATGTGTGAAACAGGCGTTAGCATAAACGACAACAAACAAAGTTAAGTCTGACAGAGAGAAAGGGATTCATCTTTGGGAGAAAAAGAAGAAATGACATTTGGAAAAACTTTAATTTCATCATGTGTGTGTAGGCTACTAACATGTTTGGTTGGTAAAATAAATATGTTGTAAATTCAACTCAGAGCGTCTTCCTGGATGTATTCTTGAGTCTATAAGCTAACAATAATATAAGAAGATAACTACAGTATAAGAAGATATTGTTTGAAATGGGTTTGGCTAAAATAAAATAAAAAATGGTTTCGTATAGGCTAGCCTATTACTAGGTAGGCTTCTTATACATTGACTGGGTTAAATAGAATTGCCTACTAAAAAGAGACTAAAATACAATTTTCATTGACTAAAACTAGACTAAAATGTCATCGGTTTTCGTCGACTAAAACTAGACTAGACTAAAAAGAGTATGAAGGTGACTAAAACTAACAAAAACTAAAATGTCAGCTTGACACAAAGACTAGACTAAAACTAAAATTAAAACAGGCCGCCAAAAATAACACTACTGTCAGTCATATAATGGAGGTCTATGGTCACCACCTCAAAGAGCATGCACAGAGAAGTCCAAATTAAACATGATTTAATGACTCATGAATGTAAGTACACATTGATGGCCTAAGACACGAAACGAGCGGTTTGTGTGAGAAAACGAGCAGTATTTATATCGTTTTTACCTCTTGTAATCACGGCCCCGTCTAAGTGATCTGAGGGCGCGGGCGAGCGCCGGAACGCGTCTACGTCACTCATTGTTTACACATGTTTACACATTTCCGAGGTTTCGGAAATGTTACCTTTCACTGTGAAGATCTAAACATATTTAGATATACAGGAAATTGCAATGGAAGATGATTTCGATATATCAAAAGACAAACAGATTTTAATTTTAAAAGCCAGTTATTTCATGGATCCCGGATAATATGCATCCTGATAAAGTTCCCTTGGCCTTTGGGATTAAAATATCCCCATCATCACACACCATCCACCACACCTAGAGATTGGCATGGTTTTACTTCAGTTAGCCTAATAGCTGGTTTGATTTGCATTAAAAGATGATCTTATGGAAAGTACCCCATGCCAATCTCTCGGTGTGGTGGATGGTGTGTGATGATGATGTGGGGATATTTTAATCCCAAAGACCAAGGGAACTTTATCAGGATGCATATTATCCTGGATCCATGAAATAACTGGCTTTTAAAAATAAAAATCTGCCTGACTCTATGGGAATTTAACATAGGGGTGTCCTGACTTATGCACCCTGTATTTTAAGGAAAAACATTTATTTATTTATGATACATTATTCATTCACAAAGAAAATTTGTGTCCTTAAAGGTTGGAGTTTTCCTCATTTTTCTAATTAAGGCATTAAGATCAATATCCAAAAGATGATTTTTTCTTCCTCTTTTTAGGCAACTTTAGCATGGGTGTCCAAACTTATTCACACCACTGTATATCACAATACAGACATAAAACTCAATCTTACATACAATTTTACCCAGCAATCAAGTTACTTTACAAAACATGCACACGTTACCTTTGTTTATAATTGGTTTAAATTGGTTCCTTTAAAAACGTTTAAAGGGGGGATAGTTTTTATCATTATTATACTCTTAAATATACTTATTTCTGCTTAAATGACCATAGTATATTACACAAAAATGGTGAATATTGAGCATGCTATAATCACACTGCAATTTTTTTTTTATATTTGTCTTACTGTAAATCAAATCTAAGCAAACTCAAAACAAGTCTTAAGTAGTTTTTTTTATAACCTGAATAATGATGCTGTGAAACTTTAATAGCCAATGATGCATATCTTGATTACTTGATGCATTACAGAATGGTCACTTTTTTTAAAGGTTTTAAAAATGACATGACTGAGTGCAGTGGTAATAAAATGGCATAAACTTTACTTCATTACTTTTCGATGTGTGGTTTTCAGTCTCATGAAGTCTGCAAGTGTTGTTGAGAGATATGTGCACCTCTTTCATTGCTTTTGTCGCCACCTTTTGGTCACTGAAACTTTAACTTTCCCCTCCCTCAGGTCGCAATGAGCTTATTGCCAGATACATCAAGCTGAGAACAGGCAAAACCCGCACACGAAAACAGGTATTTAATGTTCATGCACTTTATATACATATATAATACTGATTACATTAGCCCTCAAACCGTATTCACTTTATAGCCCTTAATCCTGTAATTGTGGACAAATGTGGGCACAGAGGACTCAGGTGTGATCCTAATTTGTATTTATTATAAATGTTATATCACTGTCTTCGATAAAGTTTTGTGGATCCATTTATGGTGTTTTTTTAAATTTTGGGGGTATTTTTGAATTTATTTACTTCAAAAAGTACCATATTTTCCATGTAAAAGATACTTATTTTTATGTTTTATTTTTTAACTACATTAAAATATCATTCCAATAAGTTCTTAGAGCTAAAACCTAAAGATGAAGTGACTTTGCTGTCTTATTTTGGCTTATTTTAGAATACAGTTTTTCCCATTCGTTTCATTTCATTTCTATGGGTGCCCATTTTTCACCCAAATACAAGATTAAGGAGTTTTTTTTCACCCACTAAACATTGTAGAATTGAGTAAAAAAAACTTAGGAAAAGTAGCTCAAGGGATCAAGGGAAGTATTTTTAAAAAATAAATCACAATTATTTTGCCCACATTTGTCCAGAATATGGTTTTAGGGTTAAATATCTGTTTGCCTAACATCAAATAATGTGATTTAATGACTTCAGTTTTCGGTTGTAGGTGAAATAGTGTGTTGTGTTTTTATGTTAAACTGTCTCAAAATCCTTCAGGTATCTAGTCACATACAGGTGTTAGCACGGAAGAAAGTTCGAGAGTATCAAGCAGGTATAAAGGTAGGTTGGGGTTGCTGCGGCGCATCGTTTCCCTCTTTGGTTACGGCGTCTCTCTCTTTCTCCTCTTCTACCTCCTCTTTTCTCTTTTCTTCCTCTTTGGCTTTTCTGTTCTGCAGGTTTCTAGCCATTTGCAGGTTCTTGCCCGGAGAAAATCTCGCGAGATACAGTCAAAGCTGAAGGTATGCGCTTTCCCGCGGGTGGGGCGGGGCTTAATGGCGTTTGCCTTTGCACAAACCAATGAGAGATCGCTGTAAGTTCCAGGAATCTGTCGGCTGAATAAAATCCAGAGGAACGAGTGTTTGCATTGGTGAAAAAAACCAAGATAGAAGTGCTACGGAAGCAGTAGCAATAGTGCTTTTCTGCATGTCATATAGATCGAGTCTGAAAGTGCATGATTGGCTGAGATCTTTGCCCGTTGGCTTTCCTGAGGCTCACTGTTTTCTCAACCTTCCTTTCCTTGCATCCAGACTCCATTTGTCTGTCACCAATACACAGTTTTCACCTGTAAAATCTAGGCCCGTCATAATGAAACGTATTGCTAATATAACAGCATAATAATGCAAGTTGGCCTAAACACTTTTAAATGACAAACAAACATTTAATTCTTAAGAATATTTAGATACTAGAATGAACAAATATATTTCCCCACTAACGCGCAGCAGTCCAGTGCTCATCTTCTCATTAACAGTGTGTTATTAATAGTTTTTTTTAATTAGTTTTAATTAGTTTTTTGTTTTTTGTTTTTCACTGGTCAATTTTGAGATTTTGGGATATTTGTCTTCAATAACATGTCTTCTTTCAGACATGTGGTGAAAAAAGTCCAAAATACACATTTAGGTCTTTATTTTACTACACTTTGTCTGTAGATTTCTCATAAATTCTTCAAAAGTTGTCGTTATAAATCATCATCATCACACACAGCGTTAGAAAGCTCTCTTTCTCATGTACAACGCTGTCGGATCCAAATATGGTCATTTCCTTTTTATCAGCAACCAATCGTGAAAGTAAAAGGGGGATTTAACTCTAAATGCGCGATCTCATTGATCTTTAGAGCCAGTTTTCTCAAAATGACTTTTCTCTCGAAATCTCCACTTCAGTCGCACCGATATACACGAAACTCTCCAGTCTTGTACCTAGTTATTTTATGAAGACATTTACTGAGGGATTTGTAAATATATTATTCCTAGCCTGATTTATATAGCATTTTATTCCAAAAAAAACATGGCGAAAATAATTTTTTTTAAGCTACTGACGGTATATTCTGATTTACAGGATAACAAAAGTAGATATCCATAAATCCCTTTGTACTAATATGCGAACACAATAAAAATATAATTTTGAACCTGGCTTTATCCAATACTCAGATTTCATTTTTTAAAATGAATGCAAATTAGTGCATGTTTAATTAGATAATGCCTCATTTGCATATTTAAACATTAAATTACAGAAAACTTTTAAAATATTTTTTCCTCATCTTAATGTAGGTAATCAACTGGGAAAGTTTCATGGTGATATCTGCTATTTATAAAAAAAATTACCCTATTCACCTGTAGTGTCTCGCCTTAAATGTCCATATGTCGTGTGACAAGTTATCGTAACAGGCCTGATAAAATCTGAGATTAGACTGCGTATAAGCGCTCGACCGAAATTATTTTTTAATAATGATCAGGCTGACCGAGACTTAAATTTGTTGAAATTAAATGAAATCTTATTTAAATGAACTGGCCTGGCATATAAATGAATAGGTCTGTTAATGCTATAAAAAAAAAAATGTTTTACAGAACTTACTATTTTTAAATTGTGTATAAATTTGGATCCAGACAAAAGAGTTTTTTATGTAAAATTTAAATAGTAAAAACATAATTTTCACAAATATAATGAATTATAAACATTAATATGTAGACTATGCATTAATAGCCATGCAGTATTTTTGACAACTTTCTCATGTTTTATCCTCGTTGCATTTTATATGGTTGTGTTTAGCGCCCCCTGCCAGTGTGTACATGAACTACAAGACAGAAGCACATTCTTTTCAGAAATGCACAATATTTTTAAGCTGACTGCTCATCATAATGTAGATTATGAAAACATTGAAGAAATGAACTTGCAGTCTGTGGTTCATTTTTGTGCAAGGCACATATTGTAACAAACCATTTTAAGTGCAATAGTCTCTGAAAATCTAGAATAGAATTGACTGTGACTAGTGTTTAGCGTCCATCCAAAGATTTTATTTTCTGTCAGAAACAATAGGTTTAGTGAAATTGCTCTCAAAATATTGTACTAATGGTCTTTCTTTCTTTTGATTCAGGCCATGAACTTGGTAAGTGTGGATTTGAATTGTGCGAATTATTGTTGACTTGATTTTTGCTTCGCTTTGCTTGGCTGTCCTGCTCAGGTTCAGCTTACATCCAGCACTGCCATTATAAAGTCCTCTCCTCTGGGCCTGCGGTGTGCATCGATTGCTCATAATTCTTGTGTAAATAATGTGCCTGGCCTTTTTGCTCTCTGAAGTTTCCTCGTCGTCCCTCCGTTTTATGATGTACCGCAGGCTTTATAAATTCAAGAAACCTAATTGTGAGCCACCACTTATTGTGGTCATGCTTCCGAGTCTTTTTATTATCCACATTCATTAATTGTGACATGCTCCAAGCTCAGCCTTTGGAAAACTGGGATTTCGTGCCAAACGTAGGCTATATCGTCATTTCATTTGTGAGGCTTGTTTTTGATCGGGAATAATTTAATATCCTTGACGAAGGAGCTTGTATTCGGTGAATGACTGTTTCAAAAACATTGACATATCCCTGGCTGTTGCTGTTGCTTTGTTGGCTGTGCTATAATTGATATCTGTCAGATATCTGTGTTGCTTTTGCTTTTTTCCTCTCATTAAAATTGAAAACCACAGATGCTAGTTACACATGATTTTGAGAGGCTTATAGGAAAAACTGCATGTTCAATATCCGAAATAGCCACATCATTATAGTGTTGGCAGGGCAGCACTGAATTGATGTTTTTTAAGTTTAAACATTATGTTTCGGGTTTGTTCTAAACCACTGCCTGAACTATTAAGTAGAGGTCGACCGATAGTGGATTTTACCGATATTTAGTATGGATGCACCGATATGAACATTTTGGCCGATACCGATAACCGATAATTCTTTATATTTGAAAGCCGATCACCGATATATCGGCCGATAAACTTAACTTAAATCCAAATTTTTATCTAATTTTGAGAGCCTGATTACAAAAACAAAAGTCTCACAATTAAATCCATGTCCAAGCTATAGTGTTGTATAGCCGATATGACAGATTTGCACTGCGCATGTTGTACCGAACCGTGTTTTAATTTTTTGAAGAGATTTTAATCATATTTCAAGAAATTCAAAAACATAAACAGTGCTCAACAAGTGTCTCAGCTGAAGGGGATAATAAATTATTTATCTGCTTTAATATATCGGCCACATTTTCTTACCAGGCCGATAACGATAACATTAAAAATGAACATGTATCGGCCGTGCATCCCCACTATTTAGGTTTGACTGTGCATGCCGATAATTCAACCGATATTTTTTTTGGATTAAATTCTGGATTAAAAACAAACATAATACTCACAATAAAACAGTGCTGAACTGAAATTTGCTTAAATAAATAAATAAATATGAATATATTAAATCTTTTTACAGAAAATAATTTAAACGTTAAAAAATTACAGGTTTCGTTAGCTGTAACCTAGAAACATGCCTATATTTCATAGGTAACACATTGCATGTCCCATTTGTAAACAAGGATGTATTAGCTAGCTTTCGTGAACTATATGCATTATGCAATATATACGTTTTTACCGCATGTATTAATATTAGCAATACATTTGTACCTTTATCATTTATGTTAGTTAGGATATAAAATAATGCAAATGCGCTCACGTGCTGTGTAATGACCACGCACACTTCTCAGCCGCTCCAGCAACGGACGCAACCCAGAAAAAAACGATTTTTGCCGATAACGATAGTTCCACCCATCAACTATCGGTGCCGATTAATCGGCTAAAGCGATGAATCAGTCGACCTCTACTATTAAGCTTTTGGGCTTAATTCAACCTGAACAGCTTAACGATAGTTTCAGTCTTACATATGCTGTATAATTTTAATTTCTTTAGATTCTATAGACCTACTTTTTTGTAGGACTTGCATTGTTAGAATGTTCAGCGTTCTAAAAATGTTACCAACATCATATTTGCATACTGACTTGTGATTGGTCTTCTTTCTGACATCTGTTTGCATACTGTATTTTTTTTTGGTCTATTTCTTGCATCCATTTAACCATCTAAATCTGCCTTTATGCTGTAGAGATGCAAGGATACGTGTTGATTTTCGTGTACAGCTGAAAGAAAACAAGGCTGTCAAAATGACTTAAAAACTAAATTCGAATTTTATACTTAAATATTACTAATATTCAAATTATATTCAATTTCAGATGCCTCCTGAGGCCACAAAGAGCAGAATATGAATGCATCGCATTAAATTGTTTATTCAAAGCAATGAAATGAAAGCATGACTGTCTGTACAAAAAAAGTGCATACCGTTGCAAATATAATTCTGTGAATTGCATAAATTATAAACTAAACATCTTGTATTTATTCTTAGTTTAATACAAAGATACAAAGCGCAGAGTGCTTTTTTGAGATGCAGTGGAATGGGAAAAACCCAAAAGTTGAGCTTCTTATAACTTTACGTGCCATCTCTGTTGCGCTTGCGTCGTCGAGCGTTTGTTTACATAGAAAACAATGGAAAAGCGGCACAGGAAATGCGGTTTGGTTTTGGTTTTGATGTAACCAAGATCCACATTGAACTTCTCTATTTATGCAGTGTTTTGAATGAAGAATGCACCGTTTTTGCATTCGAGTGTGGATTTTAATTTTAAATTCGACAAAGATTTTAATTTGACATCCCTAACATGTGAAGCCGTAGCCCTCGAACCGTATTCACTTTATAGCCCTTAATCCTGTAATTGTGGACAAATGTGGGCACAGAGGACTCAGGTGTGATCCTAATTTTTATTTATTATAAATGTTATATCACTGTCTTTGATAAAGTTTTGTCTATCCATTTATGGTGTTTTTTTATTATTTTGGGGGTACTTTTGAATTTATTTACTTCAAAAAATACCATATTTTCTATGTAAATTATGCTTATTTTTATGTTTTATTTTTTACATTTTTTTAACTACATTAAAATATCATTCCAATAAGTTCTTAGAGCTCAAACCTAAAGATGAAGTGACTTGTCTTATTTTGCCTTATTTTAGAATACAGTTTTTCCCATTCATTTTATTTCTATGGGTGCCCATTTTTGACCCAAATACAAGATTAAGGAGTTTTTTTCACCCACTTAACATTGTAGAAATGTGTCAAAAAAAATTGTGTGTGTTCAGAAGGGAAACTTAGGAAAAGTAGCCAAGTCTTGTACCGCTCAGATCAAGGGAAGTATTTTTAAAAAAATAAATCAAAATTATTTTGCCCACATTTGTCCAGAATACGGTTTTAGGGTTAAAACGTCAACTTACCCGAAACTTTAACACATTTCCTTGGAAATGCAAATCATTTAGTGCTCTCTGATTTCCTATTATTTCCCCTTTTTTCAATGCTTCTTCCTGGCTTTGTCATAAATCAGCAGGCTGCTTTGCATTACAATTAACCGTTATTTTTGCCATGAATTTCTCCTGGATTATTCTGCTCACCTGGGTCTTCGTCTCCTCAGGATCAAGCGTCCAAAGACAAGGCTCTCCAGAACATGGCGGCACTCTCCTCCGCTCAGATCGTGTCTCCGAGTCTGATCAAGACCTCTCTTCCTCCTCTCCCACAGTCCCCGTACCCGCCGTCTGCACGAGTACGCTTCAGAAGCTTACTTCCAGATTAAACCATTCCAACAAATCATCAAGTCATTTGATTGTTTTCGTTGTTCTGTTTTCCAGTTCTGGCCGACCCCCATCCCGGGTCAACCTGGACCCTCTCAGGAGTGAGTAACTCATGAACTCATACTCTGTGTTTCTCGGTGTGTTTGTGTATCTGGCATATTTAATGGATCACGTTTTTATGCATCAGGCTGGTTCTTAAGCACAACCCAGGAAGAAGTCCTGGGCTTGGTCGCACCAGCTACGCGTAAGTTCCCTCACAGAGCTTGACCTGATATTTAGCTCACTGCTAGAGATGGCAATCGTAAAGGGTTTAACGATTATAATTCAGATTCCAACTTAAAGGAGTAGTTCACTTTTTAAAAAAACATTTGCTGATAATTTACTCACCCCCATTCTTTCTTCAGTCGAAAAGAAATTAAGGTTTTTGATGAAAACATTACAGGATTTTTCTCCATATAATGGACTTCAATGGGGTCCAAACGGTTCAAGGTCCAAATGAGAGTTTCAGTGCAGCTTCAAAGGGCTTTAAACGACACCAGAAGATGAATAAGGGTCTTATCAAGCGAAATGAGCGGTCATTAAAAAAAATAAATAAAAAAGTTTAAGTTTTCTAAGCACAAATGCTCGCCTTGCTCTGTTCTGTGATGTGCGTTCGTGACTCTCCTGTTCGAACTCGTTCATCAAAATGAACGACTCTTTTTTCGAGTCATGACTCGAAAGGTCCTAGATAAGACCCTTTTTCATCGTCTGGTGTCGTTAAAGCCCTTTGAACAGTTCATTTGGACCTTGAACCGTTTGGACCCCATTGAAGTCTATGGAATGTTTTTGGAATGTTTTCATCAAAAACCTTAATTTCTTTTCCACTGAAGAAAGAAAGACATGGACATCTTGGATGACACGGGGTCGAGTAAATTATCAGCAAAAGTTTTTTAAAGGTGAACTACTCCTTTAAGTCCTGACTGAAGTCAAAATAGTGACTCGTGAGTTTGAGACATAGAATTTATCCTTTATTTTTAGTAATTGTAGATGCTTTTGTTATTAATTTTTGTGTTTTATAAAAAAAGTTTCAGTTCACTGCTAAGGCAAGATTTGTAAGATTTTTGTCTAATATTTTTTTTTATTTCAGCGTTCAATTTCTATTACTGAAAACTATTTTTAATAGCTTTGGTCTTGGTTGCCAAACTAGTTTTTTGTTTTATTTGCCAAAAACATGGGTTTGACATTGACACTCAATCATTAAGTTGTCCTTGTCCAAAATCAATATATTAGGGAACTTCATGTGCTTGGAAAAACTATAGAAATTAACAAAATCATTATTATGGAAGCATAATTAACTAACCATTTGCAAAACATATGTTACTGTATTTGTTGATATTTGTTAGTTAATAAAAATACAGTCATTCATTGTTTGTTCATGTTTACAGTGCATTAACCGCAACCCTTGAGTTTAATAATCTAATAATAAATCTTTAAATTAACGGCAGATTAATAAATGCTGTAGAAGTGCAGTTCATCATAAACTAATGTAGTTAATTAATAAAGTGTTACCAATGGTTCTAGTTGTGCTTAGCTCTGAAAATATTTCATTTTTAAGTACAATGTTATTGAACGATCAACTGAGAAAGTAATGGAAATAGGTTACCATTTACAAGTTTTAAATGATAGATCATGTTTAAGTTCACATATCATTTTTTGTGGTCATTCTTTACCATCTCGAAATGTTCCCATACTTTGAATTGTCCTGCCCGACATACTGTATTACCACATGGTCCAGCCGTGTTATTTTATGAGGGCTACTCTTTCTCATCACATTCGGATTCAATTTCAAGCTCACAACTGATGAAACTTGGTTTGATTTTACTGTAGATCCTTTCCCAAATTTTGATTCCCAGCCTTTTTCATTGGCAACATACTGTGGTCTCAAGCCTCTGTTGAGATCTCTTGATCAGACGTGAGCTAGCGCACATGACTTTTGTCACTGAAGTAGGTGAACTTACGCTTAGCTGATACGGCCGAATCGAACAGTTGTGAAATATACCACTTTGTATACCAACCAAAAACATTTCAGTGCAAGAAAGGGTTCCCACAGTCATGGACAACAAGAAGATATCAGGGAATTTGTTTTTTGTAGGACTTGAAAAGTTGGAAAGTGATTAGCAAGTGATAATATACAGTCAGCTAGTCATAATCACAAACTAACCCCCAGGCAGGGTGATCAGGAGCCTTTAGGGTCTTGGTGATAATGCCTGGCTTTTTGTTCATTATCCTATGTATTAAACTGCTATATACCGAATTAAAGGAGTAGTTCACTTAAAAAAAAACTTTTGTTGATAATTTACTCGCCCCCATGTCATCCAAGATATCCATGTCTTTCTTTCTTCAGTCGAAAAGAAATTAAGGTTTTTGATGAAAACATTCCATAATGGACTTCAATGGGGTCCAAACGGTTCAAGGTCCAAATGACACTTTCAGTGCAAACTGCAAACTGTTCAAAGGGCTTTAAATGATTCCAGACGATGAATAAGGGTCTTATCAAGCGAAACGATTGGTCATTTAAAAAAAATAAATAACAAAGTTTAAGTTTTATAAGCTCAAATGCTCGCCTTGCTCTATTCTCTGATGCACGTTCGTGACTCTCCTGTTCGAACTCGTTCATCAAAATGAACAAAGCCAACAACATGGCTCCCAAAGACCAACACACACACATGGTGCTCTGGCTTTTCCTCCTGGCGCTTGTCCAGACCGCCGAGGCGTTTGACGGAGGAGATGCGCTGGCTTTACTGTTGGGCGCGACCGTGACGCTCGTGGGGATCTGCGCGTGTTTGGGCTGGTACGCGCGCACACGGAACAGCCAGTTTTGATGATCAACCTGCTGATCAAGGCCTCATCCGGAAATGTGACTGAGTGCAGAAGGTCTGTCATGCATTTCTACCGAAGAGAATTGGAAATGCACGCAGAGAAAGGACCTAATAATGGATAATATTAAGCTGTTGGTTTGGTTCTACATTATCAGCGTTGAAAAGTCCATTAGATTATCACTGCTTGAGAACAAGATCATGCAGACGTTCTCTGACACATTTCTATGGACTTGGACATTCTGGCGGGCTTGTGATGGTCTCCTGCCGTGTAACAATCACTGCAAGACAATCTGCTTTCAATTTCACTCCTGAAATTGTTGATTGCTTTCTCTGTCTACATAAAGCATTTACTGTCTTTGCCAATGTGCTTTAGAGAGGGAGGGGGATGCTGTTTGCTTTGTCTGTTTAAAGGTTATAAATGTTATTAATGTGCCTATCTGTTGCAACTTAATAGACTCTGGTAATGGAAAAGCTCTTTCATTTTCATTAATTTTTAATTCTTTGTAAAATGCACACCAAAATACAATACAGTGGTTGCAAAAGTCATTCCTTCTAAGTCATTGAAATAGCCTATATAAAAAAAAAAAAAAAAAAAAAAAAAAAAAAAAAAAATGAACAAATCTTTTTTCATGACATTTGGTTCATTCAACGAACAAAATGAACGAATTGACTCAGGAAAAGATTTGTAATCTTTATC
This sequence comes from Pimephales promelas, assembly GCF_016745375.1. Next base: position 332,838 of record NW_024121107.1, on the reverse strand, counting down.
TTTAAGATTTGTTACCTTATTCATCATCTGGAATCGTTTAAAGCCCTTTGAACAGATTGCAGTTTGCACTGAAACTGTCTTTTGGACCTTGAACCGTTTGGTCCCCATTGAAGTCCATTATATGGAGAAAATCCTGGAATGTTTTCATCAAAAACCTTAATTTCTTTTCGACTGAAGAAAGAAAGACATGGACATCTTGGATGACATGGGGGCGAGTAAATTATCAGCAGAAGTTTTTTGAAAGTGAACTACTCCTTTAAGTTTAACAAATAACCTTTTTATTCTTTGTGACCTACTCCTTTAATAAATGTATGGACAGGAATTTTTTTTATATAAGTCATGACCATTTCTATAATTAATAGACATTTTCTAGTTCTTCTCTTCTCTGAATGATTTAATCAGATGGATATTGCTTTTGTCTATAAAACTTGTTTGTAAGCTATTGTGATATTCGATTTGTGAGTGAATCACTTTTTTGAGTCAGTTCTTTCCAATTGATTCACTTGAACTGATTAACAAATCAGTCAGTGTTGTGCAGCTTAATAATTTTGCGGAAACTGTGATATATTTTGATTTATGCTTTTTGTGTTTGCTTGTATAGGATAAAGTTCAAAAGAAAAAAAAACATTTATTTGAACCTCTATCTTTCTATCTATCTATCTATCTATCTATCCTCTATCTATCTATCTATCTATCTATCTATGAATCAATTAATCAAAAGTAGTCAAAATGATTGGAAATGGCCAAATTATCTATCTATCTATCTATCTATCTATCTATCTATCTATCTATCTATCTATCTATCTATCTATCTATCTATCTATCTATCTATCTATCTATCTATCTATCAATCAATCAATCAATCAATCAAAAGTAGTCAAAAATGATTGGAGATGGCCAAAAAGTGTGGGAACCCTAATAAGAGAATGTTTAACCCAAGTGCACAACTTTAAATAATAACTTGAATTTGATTCTAACAAATCCTGAACACTTTTTCAGCATCAAGCCATTTGCACAAACTCCTTACCCAAACCTATCAGGACCTGTTCAACCCTTATCATGTAAGTGTACTAGTACACTAGTAGTCCATTTCGAGCACAGCTCACGCCTGCCACCATTTCTTCTCGGTTTATGCCTGTGGTTGAGTCTCACTGGCGCCCCCTTGTGTTTGTGCAGCATACGAGCCTCTGGCCCCTCCTCCCCCGCCGGTGGCCACCGCAGTGCCCGTGTGGCAGGATCGCACCATCGCCTCCTCAAAACTGCGTCTTCTGGAGTACTCCGCGTTCATGGAGGTCCCGCAGGACCAGGACTCTGTGAGTAGAGAGGAGCTCTCCACAAATGTGCTTATTCTATATCAAGTTTATAGACAAGACAAGTTTGTTCAGGCATGGTTTTGTAGGGAATTACAAACCTGCGCATATATATTCAAACACGCATAACTATAGAATCAATTCTTAATGCGCATGTGAACGCCATCAGCGTTTATCAAAGTCTGTTTAGAGACATTCATATACATTTTTACCTTACAGTTACTGTAAATACGGCGTCTAGTTCATAAACGCCAGAGGAGAACTGGCCCCCGATTGAGCCTGGGTTCTTCCAAGGTTTTTTTTTTCCTCCTTTGGGTCACCTGATGGAGTTTTAGGACACCATTGGGTCACCTGATGGAGTTTTAGGACACCATTGGGTCACCTGATGGAGTTTTATGACACCATTGGGTCACCTGATGGAGATTTAGGACACCATTGGGTCACCTGATGGAGTTTTAGGACACCATTGGGTCACCTGATGGAGATTTAGGACACCATTGGGTCACCTGATGGAGTTTTAGGACACCATTGGGTCACTTGATGGAGTTTTATGACACCATTGGGTCACCTGATGGAGTTTTAGGACACCATTGGGTCACTTGATGGAGTTTTAGGACACCATTGGGTCACTTGATGGAGTTTTAGGACACCATTGGGTCACCTGATGGAGTTTTAGGACACCATTGGGTCACCTGATGGAGTTTTAGGACACCATTGGGTCACCTGATGGAGTTTTAGGACACCATTGGGTCACCTGATGGAGTTTGAGGACAGCATTGGGTCACCTGATGGAGATTTAGGACACCATTGGGTCACCTGATGGAGTTTTAGGACACCATTGGGTCACCTGATGGAGTTTTAGGACACCATTGGGTCACCTGATGGAGATTTAGGATATTATTGGGTCACCTGATGGAGATTTAGGACACCATTGGGTCACCTGATGGAGTTTTAGGACACCATTGGGTCACCTGATGGAGTTTGAGGACAGCATTGGGTCACCTGATGGAGATTTAGGTCACCATTGGGTCACCTGATGGAGATTTAGGACACCATTGGGTCACCTGATGGAGATTTAGGACTCCATTGGGTCACCTGATGGAGATTTAGGACACCATTGGGTCACCTGATGGAGATTTAGGACTCCATTGGGTCACCTGATGGAGATTTAGGACACCATTGGGTCACCTGATGGAGTTTTAGGACACCATTAGGTCACCTGATAGAGTTTTAGGACACCATTGGGTCACCTGATAGAGATTTAGGACACCATTGGGTCACCTGATGGAGTTTTAGGACACCATTGGGTCACTTGATGGAGTTTTAGGAAACCATTAGGTCACCTGATGGAGTTTTTGGACAGCATTGGGTCACCTGATGAAGTTTCAGGATACCATTGGGTCACCTGATGGAGTTTTAGGACACCATTGGGTCACCTGATGGAGTTTTTGGACAGCATTGGGTCACCTGATGGAGTTTTAGGACACCATTGGGTCACCTGATGGAGTTTCAGGATACCTTTGGGTCACCTGATGGAGTTTTAGGACACCATTGGGTCACCTGATGGAGTTTTTGGACAGCATTGGGTCACCTGATGGAGTTTTAGGACACCATTGGGTCACCTGATGGAGTTTCAGGATACCTTTGGGTCACCTGATGGAGTTTTAGGACACCATTGGGTCACCTGATGGAGTTTTTGGACAGCATTGGGTCACCTGATGGAGTTTTTGGACAGCATTGGGTCACCTGATGGAGTTTTAGGACACCTTTGGGTCACCTGATGGAGTTTTTTGGTTCCTTGCCACTGTTGCCTTTGGCTTGCTCAGTTGGGGATATTTAAATTAATAACAATATATTTTGCATGTCTATTTACAGTACAGCAAACACCTGTTTGTTCACATTGGCCAGACCAACCCGTCCTACAGCGACCCTCTGCTGGAGGCGGTGGACATCCGACAGATCTACGACAAATTCCCTGAGAAGAAGGGAGGACTCAAGGAGTTGTACGAGAAGGGCCCTCAAAATGCGTTCTTCCTCGTCAAATTTTGGGTGCGTCACATCAGCGACATCTCATTTACAGCTGCACGACTCATTTACAGGACTTTCTAGATCACTATTCTCCCACAATTCTGAATTGACAACTAAACAAAATAACATGATTTACTAGAGGTTCTGAAAAAATGTTAAAGGATTAGTTCATTTAAAAAAAAATATTGCTGATAATTTACTCGCCCCCATGTCATCCAAGATGTCCACGTCTTTCTTTCTTCAGTCGAAAAGAAATTAAGGTTTTTGATGATAAACATTCCAGGATTTTCTCCATATAATGGACTTCAATGGGGTCCAAACGGTTCAAGGTCCAAATGAGAGTTTCAGTGCAGCTTCAAAGGGCTTTAAACCACACCAGACGATGAATAAGGGTCTTATCAAGCGAAACGATCGCTCATTTAAAAAATAAATAAAAAAGTTTAAGTTTTATAAGCACAAATGCTCACCTTGCTCTGTTCTGTGATGAATTGAATTTTTCAGAATTGCAATTTTATATCTGCAATTGCGACTATTTCTCAGAATTGAGATTTTATATCTGGCAATTGTGACTTTATTTCTCAGAATTGAGATTTTATATCTCGTAATTGTGACTTTATTTCTCAGAATTGAGATTTTATATCTGGCAATTGTGACTTTATTTCTCAGAATTGCGACTTTTTATCTCGCCATTGTGACTTTATTTCTCAGAATTGCGACTTTATATCTCGTTATTGTGACTATTTCTCAGAATTGCACATTTATATCTTGCAATTGCAACTTTATTTCTCAGAACTGCGACTTTATGTATCGCAATTGCTATCTTGCTTTATAGCTTTATATCTCAGAATTGCAAGTATTTCTTACAATTCTGACTTCATATCTCGCAATTCTGAGATAAAAAAATATTATATAGTCGCAATTATTATCATTCATTTTTTTATTCAGTGCGGAAACAAGCTTCCATAGGTTGTAGCATGGTATGCGCTATAATACTGAGTGTGTATTTTCTCAGGCGGATCTGAATAACAGTGGCGTCCAGGATGGGCCGGGCTCCTTCTACGGAGTCAGCAGTCAGTACAGCAGCTCAGAGAACATGACCATCACCGTCTCAACCAAAGTCTGCTCCTTCGGGAAGCAAGTGGTGGAAAAAGTGGAGGTGAGTGTGATCGCCAACACCATTAATATGACTGAAAAGTGCCAGTGCTTCTCTTTTAAAAAGCCCATTTGCGTTTACAGACCGAGTTCGCTCGTGTTGAGGGAGGGAAGTGTTTGTATCGCATCCATCGTTCTCCCATGTGCGAATATATGATCAACTTCATCCACAAGCTCAAGCACCTGCCTGAGAAATACATGATGAACAGCGTATTAGAAAACTTCACCATCTTACAGGTAAAAGGCCCAAGAATATTTCATAGTTGATTTTGAAAGATTATATATTACGATATTGTAGTACTTTTCATAACATTTAAAGTGAGGCATTATCTGAGAATTAATTTATAGTTTGGCAGATTTTTTTTTTTCCTATAATTTATTGGAAACACAAAATAAAATAAATATTTATATAGTGAAATTAGCTAAACTAACATTTATTTAATTATTTTAATATACCTGCTGTCTGTCAAGAATCAGTTTATATTTAATTCATACAGTGAAGACTATGCAGTGTTTTGATTTTATTATGGATGTCAAGCGATTACATTTTTACTAGACCCAGACCGATATTATCGGCCGATATTAGGCATTTTCCAAACTATCGGTATCGGCAGTTAAAATGGCCGATAAATGAATATTTCAAAAATAAAATAAAAACAGACAAAACACGCTTGAACCATGTCATGAGAGTTGTATAGTTTGTCCACCAGAGGGCACTCTACAGCGTTCCTGTTGGCAACACTCGTTGAGTTGGTCACGTTGGTCATACATTGCTTGAATAACAATTAAAAGAACATCCCCATCAGTTCTCTAAACTCAAATAAGCATGACAAAATTTGTGGTCGGTGGAAGTTTCCTTGGCCTGTTATATTGAAAATGTATGTTTTACAATTTGCAGTATGACATAATCCATTGCTAAATTATGGTTCATCATAGACTAGCTAACCATAAAGCTAGCTAATACCACTATCATCAGTCTGTTCTGTTGTGACAATAAAATAAACTTTTAGAAAGTTTCTTTTTAAAATGCATTATCGTATTATTTTGGCTAAAAAAATTAAATAACTAATGTTAGGGAAATCTGTTAATGTTTTGTTGCGCCTTTCTGAAATAAAAAAATAAAAAATATATCGGATTTTAAAACCAAAAAATATTTGTATCGATAGGGCTCTAATTTTTACTAATTACACGATATGCAGATTAATTAATCTAATGAATCGCAAATTAATCACACATTAAATTTGGCTGAGAAATGACTCCCAAAAGATATTGTTATTGTGTTAAGTGAGAAAAGCATCAAATAGACACTACAAAAATTATATATATTATATGTATATATTTTTTAAATTTATTTATTTATTTATTTTAGTATATGAAACCATTGTTTTATTCTTCTGTAATATGAATTCTCTGAATGTTCTTGTCTTCTGTTTGCCTCGCTGCAGGTGGTGACCCACAGGGAAACCCAGGAGACACTACTGTGTATAGCGTTTGTATTCGAAGTGTCGACGAGTGAACACGGGGCACAATACCACGTCTATAGGCTCATTAAGGACTAGCGCGCTTCTGTCAACAGACTTCTGTTGCTTTGCACACTCCCTCCGTCACACGTGTGGAGGAATATGCCAAATTGTCCAAACATCGGAGGAATACGCCAAAATGTTACACAAAACCAAATGTTTTGCTTCTGTTCTGATCCTGGTGCACAATTTGATCGAGTCTTTGAGGACATAAAAAAAATATAGTATTACTCTGTTTAAAAAAAACTTGCCTTAAATGGGTCGCATTGGTTTTGTTGCATATACAGATCATAGATGTCGTGTTAAGCTTTGTTGCGTCTCCATGGAGGGAATGTGAATGTGTGGATGGGAAAGAATGTCATGGAAGACAATGTGTGCCGTTTATAAGTGGTGCATGCAGCATTTTACAGTGATATAAGAAGGGTGAATCTCATGAAGAAATCTCATTTTACTCTTAAATCAAGAGATTAAAAATATATACCTTTGAATAAAGGCTGTTTTTAGAGAGAAGAAAATTGCATTTTGACATTATTTTAATAAATTCCTATCATCATCATGCAACAGAATATGCTATTCTGATTAGACACTAGCAGAAATCATCCTGTCTGAATGCAGTGATTTTTGTTTAACATAGCATTACATTACTCAGAATTGGGAGGAAATGTGTTCAAATGGCATAATGCAATACAATTATATATATATATACTAGGGCTGTCAAACGATTAATTGTGATTAATCGCATCCAAGATAAAAGTTTGTGTTTCCATAATATATGTGGGTGCACTGTGTATAATTATTTTGTATATATAAATACACACACATGCATGTATATTTAAAAAAAAAAATATTATTTATATATAAAATATTTATATTTATATATAATATAAATTATATATAAATCTATATACAGTATATACATGAAAATATTTCTTAAATCTATACAAGCATGCGTGTGTATTTATATATATAAAATAATTATACACAGTGCACCCACATATATTATGGAAACACAAACTTTTATCTTGGATGCGATTAATCGTTTGACAGCCCTAGTGTATATATATAAATATGAGAATATATAGAACATGTATATATATATATGTATATATATATATATATATATATATATATATACATATGAGAAAATAATTTTTTATTTGATTTGATTTTGGGGTGAAATATGACCTGACAGGTTTCATGAGATTCACCTGATTTGTAAATGAGGACCAGGTCGGCCAGCGGAGGGTTTACGTTCATTTTTTATTAAGACAGACCTACTGAAAACACACTGCACGGCCTTGAACCAAACAACACAAGATTTCAGTTCTGCAGATGTCGTTTGAACAACAGAGGGGGCGTCAGAAACCGTACTAAAGTATTTTGAGTAGTTGACCCAAATGTGAGTGCCTTTCTTCAAAGAACACAAGTTGATTGATACTCTGAAGTGCCTTTTGACTACCTCTCGACGTAAAATAGTAGGAATAGATAAAGCGATCCATTTCTTTATGCTACAACATGACTAAGTGTTTGACTCTGCTGTTCATTGAAGCTTTCTTAAGATGCGTCGGATAGTTCACTTTGAAATTTATTTTTGGTGTGTTTTAGCTTACCTCGAGGGCATCCAAGATGTAGGTGTCTTTGTCTGTCAGTCATATAATGGAGGTCTATGGTCACCACCTCAAAGAGCATGCACAGAGAAGTCCAAATTAAACAGGATTTAATGACTCGAGAATGTAAGTACACATTGATGGCTTAAGACACGAAACGAGCGGTTAGGGTTAGAAAACGAACGGTGTTTATATTGTTTTTACCAAAGCACCCGCGCCCTCAGATCACTTGGACGTGGCTGTGATTACAAAAGGTAAAAACGATATAAATACTGTTCGTTTTTCTCACACAAACCGCTCGTTTTGTGTCTTAGGCCATCAATGTGTGCTTACATTTACGAGTCATTAAATCATGTTTAATTTGGACTTCTCTGTGCATGCTCTTTGAGGTGGTGACCATAGACCTCCATTATATGACTGACAGACAACGGTTTGACCTAAAAATATCAAAAATGCGTAAACGAAGACACTTACATCTTGGATGCCCTTGAGGACAGCTAAAACATACCAAAAATAAATTTCAAAGTGAACTATCCCTTTAAATGTCACTCTGGTACAATGAGAAACGGCTTCACAGTTGCTGCCCATCGAGATTTTAAATGTTTAATCCTGGAACAATACCTCGATAGATTTGCCTGTTTTTTGTCTTTTTCAATCTGAGAATGTTGCATTACTGTCGTGCTTTCTGGTGCTTTAAACCCTCAAAGAGAATGTGTGTTTCTTCTTTCGTTCATCTTCACCTTCACGTCGTCCCTGCACTGTTTACCTTCTTCTGCAACCCGTCGGATGCTTTCGTTTTGAGTTAAACGACTGTTTTTTTTTTTAGTATAGTATAGTGTAAAAGGGAAAGTCAGTAATTTCACCATGTTATAGTTCTTATTGTTTGCGCATACTCCCTTAAAAAAGTCGCTTTCTTTACAATTACGTTTGGATTACATGAATGCACCAGGTGTGTTTTTTTACAGAACTGCCGTTTTAATGGGTCATGGGTATCTTTTGCTACTACTGAAAATGAAATCATGTTTATTTTCCCCACAGAGAACTAAAAACTTGAATTTTAGCTCTGATTTGATGTTTCAAATACCCGTACTTGATAAAATCATGTAGCATTTTCGCCCTTTAAATTGAAAGACAGCACCGTTTGTATGGAAATGTTCTTGTATGGATGGTTTTTGGTCATGAGTTGGCACTCGCTGATTGCAGTTTTATGTCTAGATAAGTTTTGAAGGTACTGCTAATTCTTGGGTACACCTTAAAAGCAGAAATGTAATGTATATTGGTACAATCTTAACCTGCGTTTTCATGTTTGAACTTCAATGACGAGAGTTTCCTCAATTGTGTTTTTTTCTTAGAGGCTTTTTGTTTCCATTTTTATAATTATTGTTGTTATAATTATTAATTTTATGTTTGATCCTATATGCATACATTGAAAATTGTTACTTCTGTTATTTTATGCCATAATCTAAGTGGTGTTGGCAAAAGCTTTCCCCTGTTTTTAACAATTCGTTGTGGCCTTGGTTGCCAATTGTGCATTGCAGTTATGTATCGAATATCTTCAATGTTAGGGTTTGTACAATATAATCAAAACAATGTATAGCAATACCAATAAAATGGCATGGGTCTCCTTGGACCATATTTCTTAAAACACACTTACAACTTTGTAAAAATGTCTTTATTCTCTTTGACAAAAAGCACAGTACTGAACAACAGAGTATCTCAGCTTATAACAACTTGTGAGAGTTGATTGTATTTTGTAATGAATTATCGCCACTGCAGGTTTACTGACTGTTCAGAAATAGATAATATTCCTCTTACAACAAAGTACTATGGTGTTTTAATATATATTTATAAGTTGCTGCCTTAAATTAAGTACAATCATTTAAGCTATTTCAACTCAAATTACGTTAAACTGACTAGAAACTTCTTTTTTTTTTTTGATCTAGAAAGTACTTTTGTGTAAATATTTCAGGATTGTTTTTGGCGCACACAAATACATTTAAAGAGATTTTAACGGGATAGATAAAATTCTGTCATTTCCCCCTCATGATCTGAGCCTGTATCTCTTCTGCTGAAAACTAAAGATGATATTTTAACCAAACAGACTTCCAAAGTGTTTCCTTTAAATGTCATCTGTTTGGCTACAAACACTCTTCATAATATATTGTTTTGTATTCATCAGAACAAAGACATTTATTTAGGTTCGGAACAAATTGAGGGCGAGTAAATGACAGAATTTTCATTTTTGGGTGAACTATCCCTTTAAAAACATCTTAACGCGCTGAGAAAAGTAACAGTCTAGAAAATTTCACCCGAATAATGAATTTAATTGAAATAAGGACTAAAATATATTAAAATAGAACAACTATTATTTTGATCTGTCGTACCTGACCGAACAGATTATATGAGAAAAGTAAACGAACTCATTTTCCCAGCAATCCAGTCATCATCGAGGCGCTTGTTGATGACGAAACCGCTACGTCGACGCCGGACTCACGCGTGACGTCACCAACTTCAATGCATTTGCTGCAAAATAGCTCTTGTGGGAAAACAAACGAATAAAACACTTCCTTTGACCATTGTATTGCAAAACTCTGATTATGCGCCATTCAAACGCGTGTCAGCCAAAGAGAGACGCTTGATAAAGCTTTATTTTGATTCACGTGAACACGTTTACTCATGTTACAGGTTGAAGTTAAATAATAAATGTCCAACAAACGCGTTTGATAAATCGAATGTCTTTTCTTCAGAGACATCTGACGATAGATCAGTAAGTTAGATGAGGAAGTCGCGGTCGGACAGGATATGAGACTCAAAAGCTCATGAAAAACTGTCCATACCAGAGATTATACTAAAGCGCCGAAGACTGTTTTGGACTGATTGAGTGAAACCTTTTCAAGTAAGTTAATAAAGGTAAGATCGGATCTCCAGCATATAAGATTGCATGTAATACCATTTAAGTTAACCCTCGGGTGCTCTTCGGTCATTTCTGACCGAAACATTTTCTGTTTTGAATTTTTTAAAATCACTACTTCATCGGAATGTTACGAAACTTGGTGACTTTTATGGCATTAGGTATGTGAACACACAAAAAAATTAGGTCATGAAAAAAAATAGTCACACTTGTGCTCTTCGGTCAAAAATGACCGACCATAGGAAATGAATGGGACAATTGACAAAAACACAAAAACTTTGAGAATTTTTGTGTGTACAATCTACAAATCGGCCACGATGCAGAAAAAAAGTGCTCAACATTGAAGGGGTGACACTCTAAAACATCAAGAGTGCAAAACAGACATACCCACCCCTACACACACTTTTATACACAAAAACACCAATAAATTGTGATTAAAGAAATCTGTTTTGAATATATAAAAATCACAGCTTCTTCAGAAAATTACGAAACTTGGTGACTTTTATGGCATTATGTATGTAAACACACACACAAAAAAAATGAAGTCATGATTCGAGCAATTTCGGTGGTCTGTCAAAAATGACCGACCCATAGGAAATGAATGGGAAATTGACAAAAAAAAAAAAAAAATTCTCTGAATTTTTGTATGTTCAATCGACAAATCGACTACACTTCTAAAAAAAAAAAGTACACCGCAGGAAAGGGGTGACAATCTACATCTAGAGTGCAAAACAGACACACACACATACGAACACACTTTTATGCACATACACACCAATAAATTTTGATTACAAAAAGTATGTTTTGAAATTTTAAAAATCACAGCTTCATCGCGATGTTACGAAACTTCGTGAGTTTTATGGCATTATGTATGTGAACACACAAAAAATTGAGGTCATGATCTGAGCATGCTAAGTGGTCTTAAAAAAAATAGTCACACTTGTGGTCTTTGGTCAAAAATGACCCCCATAGGAAATGAATGGGAAATTGTCAAAAAAAAAAAAAAGAAAAAAAAATTGTGAATTTTTGTTTTTTGTCATTTTTTTTAATAAGAAATAGTTTTTGAGATTGTTTCAACTGTGTATTCAAATCCAACAACAAAAAATGTGTGCATAAACATCTGGGGAATTCACATGCCTCTCCATAGAGAGCTGTACATGCCATCTAGTGGTTACACCATGATTCTACGCTTTTTCTCTATACTGTAACCAGATGGTGCTAATTTTCTTCAAAAAATATTTTTTTTCTGAAGGCCTAGACTCTATATTAAACTAAAATACTGCATTAATATTTTTTTGAAAAAAATAATATATATATATATATATATAGAAAAATATATATATATATATTTCCATGGCAAAAATAAACCATAATAATTGCATAAATATTAATAAATTCAATTAAATTGTCTAAATATTATAGAACAAAAATAAATTGCATTGGTTTTACTGGGATGGAGAAAGTTTCATTTTTAGGTGTCCGGTCACTTTTGACCGGGAAGATAACAAGTGTGACTCCGAAACGAAGAGCAGCTGAGGGTTAAAAGATCCTCCATCATTTGATTGCTTTTTGCACTGACATTCAATTTAAAGTGTGATTTAGGCATCTATATATAAGTCTGCACTACCTTCAATAATGTCCCTGTCTATGTCTCTGTGTGTGTTTGCAATAAGTATTTTATGTTCAGCAATGCTTCATTTTTGATCACTGTAAAAACAGTCAAATATTACATTTAAAAGAACGGTTTTCTTTTGTATTATATTTGTTCATATAGTGTATTGTATTTATTCATATGATGTATGATTACATACAACATTTAAAACTTTTTATATATATATATATATATATATATATATATATATATATATATATATATATATATATATATTTACTATGTTGCTTAATATGGGCTTACATACATGCTCTCTCTCTCTCTCTCTCTAGAGATACCTTATAAAAAACATAGTAATAACTGCTGAGAATTTATGCCACATGAATAACTACATTTTAAACATATAATAAATCAATTAGCAAACACCATCGCACACCTGCAGGTGAAAGGTGTGTCAGAAAAAAAGACCAGCACACGACCAGTTTGCAAATGAGTATCAATTTTATACATATGCTTAGGCATATATTTTTATATATATATATATATATATACACACACACATACACATATATTCAGGCTCAGTGGCTGGTCTCCTTCATATCTCAGTCAGTAAACACAGATCCTCCTGGCGCCTGTCAGTGTGTGTGTGTGTGTGTGTGTGTGTGTGGAGCAGCTGTGTCTGTGTTTACTGTCCCTGAGATCATAACGCTGTTGGAGCAAATGTTGATGTGTACTGGTGTAAAATGAATACACACTGATTCACTGTCATCACAAACACATGCTGCATTATTCAGATCACTCAGTGTGTGTGTGTGTGTGTGTGTGTGTTACTGTGAGTTTATATTAGAACGATCTTAGGGGATTTGCAAGAATCTCGTGTCTTAATTTCATAAATTAATGTCAGTAGTGAATGATATGCCATAGTATTACCGTAGTGTGATCCCATTATAATACCATCTCTTAATGTGTCAATTAACATCAATTATAATGCATTAAATTTTGTCATAAATAATTGTAACCAAAGTTAAAATGCATTATAATATTGCCAGTACTGAAATGTTTGTCATTTGATTGAATGCATTACAGTGTCTAAAGGTGTAACAATGAATAGATCAGTGTTATAATGAATTATACAACACTGCATTATAACACACAGTATATTACATTAAAATGTGTATATAAGTGTATGGCCACAGCCCGTCTGCAGGGTGTGTTGTGTACAGTGTCACCATGGCAACACAGTAAGTGGACCTTTGACCCTCGGGATTGAGGTGGAGCCACAATAATATCCACCAGGAGCCGCGCTTTATGATTTATGAGCGCTGATCTCTGTTTGTGGATTTACTCAGTCAAAGGTGTTTAAATGACTCGCATGGTTCCTGTGAACTAGTTCCTGTTAGAAAGCTACTGACTAAACACACCGTCTCGGTTTAATACAGATTTTAGCCAGGTCAGGTAAATATAAAATTATGTATTAAATATGTATTTTATATTATTATATATAGTTTTTTTTTTTCACAGTATGTTTCAACATGGCTAAAGACAAACTAAGTTCAGCTTTTAGTGCAGTGTTTAGTGTAAACAGTGTCGAGCGTAGAGTAACGCTCATTCTGAGAAATGACCAACTGAATCAACCCCGTTTTGTTTTGTGTGTTGGAACTGAATTCTCTCATCTATCCTCACAGACCATCCCATAAGACGTATCGCCATGACAACCCCAGAGCCAATCAGATTACGTGTCTTCTCTCTCAACTGCTGGTAAGTTCACTCTTTACGTCGATACGCGGCTCCTTTTGCTGAGGTATTCTGATATTCATAATTAATCTATCTAACGGATCCTACTGGGAATATTTTATAGGGTTCCAACTTAAAAAACAAAAAAGCCAAAACAAATTATTAAAATATTATCTGAAAAATATTTACTTTGTACGGAAGTGTATTGCATTCACTTGAAGAAAAAAATAATCTACTGTTTTTCTGAATTAACAAGTTAATTATCTCAGAATTACGAGAATTTTTCATGGAAAAATAAGTTTTTACTCTGTTTTTCTGACTTAACAAGTTAATTATATCATAATTACCAGATCATTTTTCAAGAAAACAAAGTTTTTGCTGTGTTTTTATGAATTAACAAGTTAATTATCTCAGAATTACGAGAATTTTTCATGGAAAAATAAGTTTTTGCTCTGTTTTTCTGACTTAACAAGTTAATTATATCATAATTACCAGATCATTTTTCAAGAAAACAAAGTTTTTGCTGTGTTTTATGAATTAACGAGTTAATTATCTCAGAATTACGAGAAATTATAATGGAAAAACAAGTTTTTGCTCTGTTTTTCTGAATTAACAAGTTAATTATATCAAAATTACCAGATAATTTTTCAAGAAAAAAAAAGTTTTTGCTGTGTTTTTATGAATTAATTATCTCATAATTATGAGTTAATTTTTAATGTAAAAAAGTTTTTGCTCTGTTTTTCTGAATTAACGAGTTAATTATATCATAATTACCAGATAATTTTTCAAGAAAAAAAGTTTTTGCTGTGTTTTTATGAATTAACGAGTTAATTATCTCAGAATTACGAGAATTTTTAATGGAAAAACTAGTTTTTGCTCTGTTTTTCTGAATTAATGACTTAATTATCTTCAAGAAAAAAAATATATCTCATAATTGGGAGATAATTAACTCGTTAATTCAGAAGTCAATTTTGTTTCCTCAAGTGAATGCAATACACTTACTTATCTTCCCTATCTTTCTACAAGATATTTTTCATACCAAGTGACAAAATAACTTTTTTTTAGATATTTATAATAAATAATTTTCATTTCATAAAAAAATATAAAACAGAAAACATGTAAATAAACCTTTTTACTGTGTGTTTCAGAAATTTGCATATGCAGATTTGTGATTTTTCATTTCGTACTGTTAAAATGGATATTTTTATTTTTCCCTCAAATGTGTATGCACTGAATTGATATCATGAAGTGCTAAATGTGTAAAGGATGAGTGCCTGAGTTTGCTGTGATTGTTTTAGGGGGGTCCGATACCTCAGTAAGAACTGCAGGGACCGGTTTGTTCTGATCGGAGATCTGCTGAATCAGGAACAGCTGGATATAGCGTTACTGCAGGAGGTGAAGCAAACTTGCACAAGTATAGATGTTTACAGGCATACACACACACATTCATAATGTCGAATATGATTCAGATGCGTCTGTTGCCTTTTAGCTGATGGTTGAAACAGGATTGTACTGTAGAATGACATGTTTTGGTTACAGGTCTGGTGTGAGGAAGACTTTCTGTTTTTAAAGAAGAAGCTCGGCAGCGTCTATCCGTTTTCCCATTATTTTAAAAGGTAAATCATGTTTAAATGCATGAATATATCCATGAAGTCCCTGAAAAGTTCTTCAGGCTTTAATGCACAAATTTGGGACACAGTTGTGAACGCATTTTCTCGTCTTCAGTGGATTTATAGGAAGTGGACTGGCCGTGTTTTCCAGACATCGAATCCATGACGCTTTTCTGTACAGATACTCATTAAACGGATACCCGTACATGGTGGGTCTGATCAATTATGTGTACAGACATCCTGCTTTTCTACTTTAATATAAATGAAGTTTACAAGAAATGATCATATTCACAATATAGCACATTCTTGAGTACCTTATTGCATTTATAAAATACTTAATAATGTACATACAT
Organism: Pimephales promelas; assembly: GCF_016745375.1. The sequence goes on along the minus strand of NW_024121107.1, from coordinate 317,001 downwards.
AATAAACATATTATGGTTTTAAACAATATTTTACATCCTAATCAGTCGAAACTGTAAACCATACATCCATTATTGAGACCATCTAAGTGGCGTTGGTGTCAGGGCTGATTGATGCTCTGTTTGAGGCTTGTTAATGATCTGATCTTGAATCAGGCTCAGCATGGCGACTGGTTCGGTGGCAAGGCTGTCGGGAAGGTCCTGCTTAACATCAGTGGGCTGAATGTTCATGTCTTTGTAACTCATGTAAGTTCATGCAAAATGTGTGTACGAGTCTTATTTTACTATTGAAGTATTTATTTATATTTTGAATTTACTGTTTATTTTTCATTTTAGTTATTTTATTATGTGCTTTTGCCATTAGCACTTATGTATGGAAGCTTGTTTTCGCCACAGAATGAAAAAATAAAAAAGGTAATTGAGACTTTTTATCTCGCAATTCTGACTTTATTTCTCAGATTTCCGTGTTGTAAAGTCAGAATTGATTGATATAATGTCGAAATTGCGAGATATAAAGTCAGAATTGCGAGATATAAACTCAGAATTGCGTGATAAAGTCAGAATTGCGAGATATAAAGTCAGAATTGATTGATATAAAGTCGAAATTGTGAGATATAAAGTCAGAATTGATTGATATAAAGTCAGAATTGATTGATATAAAGTCAGAATTGCGAGATATAAAGTCAGAATTGCGAGATATAAAGTCAGAATTGCGAGATATAAAGTCAGAATTGCGAGATATAAAGTCAGAATTGTGAGATATAAAGTCAGAATTGATTGATATAAAGTCGAAATTGCGAGATATAGTCAGAATTGATTGATATAAAGTCAGAATTGATTGATATAAAGTCGAAATTGCGAGATATAAAGTCAGAATTGTAAGATATAAAGTCAGAATTGATTGATATAAAGTCGGAATTGCGAGATATAAAGTCAGAATTGCGAGATATAAAGTCAGAATTGCGAGATATAAAGTCGGAATTGCGAGATATAAAGTCAGAATTGCGAGATATAAAGTCAGAATTGTGAGATATAAAGTCAGAATTGATTGATATAAAGTCGAAATTGCGAGATATAGTCAGAATTGTAAGATATAAAGTCAGAATTGATTGATATAAAGTCGGAAATGCGAGATATAAAGTCAGAATTGCGAGATATAAAGTCAGAATTGCGAGATATAAAGTCAAAATTGCGAGATATAAAGTCAAAATTGCGAGATATAAAGTCAGAATTGCAAGATATAAAGTCAGAATTGCGAGATATAAAGTCAGAATTGCGAGATATAAAGTCAGAATTGCGAGATATAAAGTCAGAATTGCGAGATATAAAGTCAGAATTGCGAGATATAAAGTCAGAATTGTGAGATATAAAGTCAGAATTGCGAGATATAAGTCAGAATTGATTGATATAAAGTCGAAATTGCGAGATATAGTCAGAATTGTAAGATATAAAGTCAGAATTGATTGATATAAAGTCGAAATTGCGAGATATAAAGTCAGAATTGATTAATATAAAGTCGAAATTGCGAGATATAAAGTCAGAATTGTAAGATATAAAGTCAGAATTGATTGATATAAAGTCGAAATTGCGAGATATAAAGTCAGAATTGCGAGATATAAAGTCAGAATTGCGAGATATAAAGTCAGAATTGCGAGATATAAACTCAGAATTGCATGATAAAGTCAGAATTGCGAGATATAAAGTCAGAATTGATTGATATAAAGTCGGAATTGATTGATATAAAGTCGAAATTGTGAGATATAAAGTCAGAATTGATTGATATAAAGTCAGAATTGATTGATATAAAGTCAGAATTGATTGATATAAAGTCAGAATTGCGAGATATAAAGTCAGAATTGCGAGATATGAAGTCAGAATTGATTGATATAAAGTCAGAATTGCGAGATATAAAGTCAGAATTGCGAGATATAAAGTCAGAATTGTGAGATATAAAGTCAGAATTGCGAGATATAAAGTCAGAATTGATTGATATAAAGTCGAAATTGCGAGATATAGTCAGAATTGTAAGATATAAAGTCAGAATTGATTGATATAAAGTCGGAATTGCGAGATATAAAGTCAGAATTGCGAGATATAAAGTCAGAATTGCGAGATATAAAGTCAAAATTGCGAGATATAAAGTCAAAATTGCGAGATATAAAGTCAGAATTGCAAGATATAAAGTCAGAATTGCGAGATATAAAGTCAGAATTGCGAGATATAAAGTCAGAATTGCGAGATATAAAGTCAGAATTGCGAGATATAAAGTCAGAATTGCGAGATATAAAGTCAGAATTGTGAGATATAAAGTCAGAATTGCGAGATATAAAGTCAGAATTGATTGATATAAAGTCGAAATTGCGAGATATAGTCAGAATTGTAAGATATAAAGTCAGAATTGATTGATATAAAGTCGAAATTGCGAGATATAAAGTCAGAATTGATTAATATAAAGTCGAAATTGCGAGATATAAAGTCAGAATTGTAAGATATAAAGTCAGAATTGATTGATATAAAGTCGAAATTGCGAGATATAAAGTCAGAATTGCGAGATATAAAGTCAGAATTGCGAGATATAAAGTCAGAATTGCGAGATATAAACTCAGAATTGCATGATAAAGTCAGAATTGCGAGATATAAAGTCAGAATTGTGAGATATAAAGTCAGAATTGATTGATATAAAGTCGAAATTGCGAGATATAGTCAGAATTGTAAGATATAAAGTCAGAATTGATTGATATAAAGTCGGAAATGCGAGATATAAAGTCAGAATTGCGAGATATAAAGTCAAAATTGCGAGATATAAAGTCAAAATTGCGAGATATAAAGTCAGAATTGCAAGATATAAAGTCAGAATTGCGAGATATAAAGTCAGAATTGCGAGATATAAAGTCAGAATTGCGAGATATAAAGTCAGAATTGCGAGATATAAAGTCAGAATTGCGAGATATAAAGTCAGAATTGCGAGATATAAAGTCAGAATTGTGAGATATAAAGTCAGAATTGTGAGATATAAAGTCAGAATTGCGAGATATAAGTCAGAATTGATTGATATAAAGTCGAAATTGCGAGATATAGTCAGAATTGTAAGATATAAAGTCAGAATTGATTGATATAAAGTCGAAATTGCGAGATATAAAGTCAGAATTGATTAATATAAAGTCGAAATTGCGAGATATAAAGTCAGAATTGTAAGATATAAAGTCAGAATTGATTGATATAAAGTCGAAATTGCGAGATATAAAGTCAGAATTGCGAGATATAAAGTCAGAATTGCGAGATATAAAGTCAGAATTGCGAGATATAAACTCAGAATTGCATGATAAAGTCAGAATTGCGAGATATAAAGTCAGAATTGATTGATATAAAGTCGGAATTGATTGATATAAAGTCGAAATTGTGAGATATAAAGTCAGAATTGATTGATATAAAGTCAGAATTGATTGATATAAAGTCAGAATTGATTGATATAAAGTCAGAATTGCGAGATATAAAGTCAGAATTGCGAGATATGAAGTCAGAATTGCGAGATATAAAGTCAGAATTGCGAGATATAAAGTCAGAATTGCGAGATATAAAGTCAGAATTGTGAGATATAAAGTCAGAATTGCAAGATATAAAGTCAGAATTGATTGATATAAAGTCGAAATTGCGAGATATAGTCAGAATTGTAAGATATAAAGTCAGAATTGATTGATATAAAGTCGGAATTGCGAGATATAAAGTCAGAATTGCGAGATATAAAGTCAGAATTGCGAGATATAAAGTCAAAATTGCGAGATATAAAGTCAAAATTGCGAGATATAAAGTCAGAATTGCAAGATATAAAGTCAGAATTGCGAGATATAAAGTCAGAATTGCGAGATATAAAGTCAGAATTGCGAGATATAAAGTCAGAATTGCGAGATATAAAGTCAGAATTGCGAGATATAAAGTCAGAATTGTGAGATATAAAGTCAGAATTGCGAGATATAAAGTCAGAATTGATTGATATAAAGTCGAAATTGCGAGATATAGTCAGAATTGTAAGATATAAAGTCAGAATTGATTGATATAAAGTCGAAATTGCGAGATATAAAGTCAGAATTGATTAATATAAAGTCGAAATTGCGAGATATAAAGTCAGAATTGTAAGATATAAAGTCAGAATTGATTGATATAAAGTCGAAATTGCGAGATATAAAGTCAGAATTGCGAGATATAAACTCAGAATTGCGAGATATAAAGTCAGAATTGCGAGATATAAACTCAGAATTGCAAGATATAAAGTCAGAATTGCGAGATATAAACTCAGAATTGCATGATAAAGTCAGAATTGCGAGATATAAAGTCAGAATTGATTGATATAAAGTCGGAATTGATTGATATAAAGTCGAAATTGTGAGATATAAAGTCAGAATTGATTGATATAAAGTCAGAATTGATTGATATAAAGTCAGAATTGCGAGATATAAAGTCAGAATTGCGAGATATAAAGTCAGAATTGTGTGATATAAAGTCGGAATTGCGAGATATAAAGTCGGAATTGCGAGATATAAAGTCAGAATTGCGAGATATAAAGTCAGAATTGCGAGATATAAAGTCAGAATTATGAGATATAAAGTCAGAATTGCGTGACATAAAGTCAGAATTGCGAGATATAAAGTCAGAATTGCGAGATATAAAGTCAGAATTGCGTGACATAAAGTCAGAATTGCGTGACATAAAGTCAGAATTGCGAGATATAAAGTCAGAATTGTGAGATATAAAGTCAGAATTGCGAGATATAAAGTCAGAATTGCGAGATATAAAGTCAGAATTGCGAGATATAAAGTCAGAATTGCGAGATATAAAGTCAGAATTATGAGATATAAAGTCAGAATTGCGTGACATAAAGTCAGAATTGCGAGATATAAAGTCAGAATTGCGAGATATAAAGTCAGAATTGCGTGACATAAAGTCAGAATTGCGAGATATAAAGTCAGAATTGTGAGATATAAAGTCAGAATTGTGTGATATAAAGTCGGAATTGCGAGATATAAAGTCAGAATTGCGAGATATAAAGTCAGAATTGCGAGATATAAAGTCAGAATTGCGAGATATAAAGTCAGAATTATGAGATATAAAGTCAGAATTGCGTGACATAAAGTCAGAATTGCGAGATATAGTCAGAATTGCGAGATATAAAGTCAGAATTGCGTGACATAAAGTCAGAATTGCGTGACATAAAGTCAGAATTGCGAGATATAAAGTCAGAATTGCGAGATATAAAGTCAGAGTTTCGCGATATAAAGTCAGAATTGCGAGATATAAAGTCAGAATTGCGTGACATAAAGTCAGAATTGATTGATATAAAGTCAGAATTGCGAGATATAAAGTCAGAATTGCGTGACATAAAGTCAGAATTGATTGATATAAGTCAGAATTGCGAGATATAAAGTCAGAATTGATTGATATAAAGTCGAAATTGCGAGATATAAAGTCAGAATTGCGAGATATAAAGTCAGAATTGATTGATATAAAGTCAGAATTGATTGATATAAAGTCGAAATTGCGAGATATAAAGTCAGAATTGATTGATATAAAGTCAGAATTGATTGATATAAAGTCGAAATTGCGAGATATAAAGTCAGAATTGATTGATATAAAGTCAGAATTGATTGATATAAAGTCGAAATTGCGAGATATAAAGTCAGAATTGCGAGATATAAAGTCAGAATTGATTGATATAAAGTCAGAATTGATTGATATAAAGTCGAAATTGCGAGATATAAAGTCAGAATTGCGAGATATAAAGTCAGAATTGCGTGACATAAAGTCAGAATTGCGAGATATAAAGTCAGAATTGCGTGACATAAAGTCAGAATTGATTGATATAAAGTCAGAATTGCGAGATATAAAGTCGGAATTGATATAAAAACACAACACTGGCATTAATGTTTGTTTATTCCAGCTGCATGCAGAATATTGCAGAGAGAAAGATTCATATCTCCCGCACCGAGTGGTTCAAGCCTGGGAGCTGCAACAGTTCATAAGGTCAGAAGTCTATTTTTGCAGTTTTACCCATGGCTGTGGGTTTATTTCAAGCCTAACATACACTCACCTAAAGGATTATTAGGAACACACACTAACACTGTGTTTGACCTTTAGAACGGCCTTAATTCTACGTGGCATTGATTCAACAAGCATTCTTTAGAAATGTCGGCCCATATTGATAGGATCGCATCTTGCAGTTGATGGAGATTTGTGGGATGAAGCTCCCGTTACTCCACATCCCAAAGATGCTCTATTGGGTTGAGATCTGGTGACTGTGGCGGCCATTTTACTACAGTCAACACATTGTCATGTTCAAGAAACGTTTGTGACATGGTGTATTATCCTGCTGGAAGTAGCCATCAGAGGATGGGGTCATGGTGGCCATAACGGGATGGACATGGTCAGAAACAATGCTCAGGTTGGCCGTGGCATTTAAACGTTGCCCGATTGGCACTAAGGGGCCTAAAATGTGCCAAGAAAACACACCATTACACCACCACCACCAGCCTGCACAGTGGGAACAAGGCATGATGATCCATGTTCTCATTCTGTTTACGACTCTACTAAACAGAAATCCAGACTCATCAGACCAGGCCACATTTTTCCAGTCTTCAACTGTCCAGTTTTGGTGAGCTCTTGCCAATTGTCGCCTCTTTTTCCTATTTGTAGTGGAGATGAGTGGTACCCGGTGGGGTCTTCTGCTGGTGTAGCCCATCCGCCTCAAGGTTGTGTGTGTTGTGTCTTTGCTGCATCAACAAGGCATTTTGGCCCACAGGACTGACCCATACTGGATGATTTTCCCTTCTCACACCATTCTTTGTAAACCCTAGAAATGGTTGTGTGTGAAAATCCCAGATTGTGAAATACTCAGACACCAACAACCATGCCACGCTCAAAATTGCTTAAATCCCCTTTCTTTCCCATTCTGACATTCAGTTTGGAGTTCAGGAGATTGTCTTGAGCAGGACCACACCCCTAAATGCACTGAAGCAACTACCATGTGATTGGTTGATTAGATAATAGAGAGCCTAAGTCCCGCCCCTTCCGGTCGACCACCATGGGACCTTATTTCGGAAAAATATTGAATGGTAGTCGATGGCGAGAGACAACAAATATTTTGATCTGGTTTGAATTGTGCCCTGAATTACACATATGATGTTTGCCAATTTAAAAAATACATTTTAAAGTAAAGAAAGTCGCGGTTTGATGTAAAACCGTTGACTGTGAAAATACGTAATTACAAAGACTACAAACCCCAAAGGCGCACATTTTCTCTCAATGAATGAATAACTTTACTGAGGCTAACGTCTGTCATTGTTTCTACAGTCTTACGTTATAATCGTAACGTAACGCCGTCATACCCGAGTGTTTTGTACCAGACTGCACACACACGAGCAGCGGATCTCGTTTCGCTTCTGGGAGATGTAGTTCACAGAGCGATTTTCACATAAAACTAAAAGTTACTCTTCTGTTTTATGACAAACTGCGACGTTTTTGACTTTCAGGATTATCTTTTAAATGGACAAACATCATATGTGTAATTGGGGTCACAGTTCAGACGGAATAAAAAGATAAGTTGTCTCTCGCCATTGACTACCATTCATATTTTTTCCGAAATAAGGTCCCATGAGCCGGAAGCGGAGGGGCGGGACTTAGGGGCTCTATTGCATTAATGAGAAATTGAACAGGTGTTTCTAATAATCCTTTAGGTGAGTGTAGTTTTTTTAATCTTTCAATGAAAGTTGCCTGAGATCACACTGATCTGATCAGGGTTTTTGTTGAAAACAAACGTAAGCCAATCAGATTCCTGCTCTGATTCCTCAATGTATACGACTTAAAGGCACACGAGTGCTGGAGCGGACGTGGTGATCCTGGCTGGAGATCTGAACATGCACCCGGGCGACCTCGGCACCAGACTGCTGAGGAACTACACCGGACTGCTGGATAGCTTCAGTGAGGCCGCCCACTTTGACGTTAGTAATGCAGTGTGATCTTATGATGATATGTTGCATAGCTTTACTCCTGCTGTTAAGATGCGTTCTGGTCCATCGGATCATGAGTAGACGATGCAGACACATCCCCGTTTACACCTGGTGTCTCTTTCGCAGTGTTGGGTGTAACTAATTACTAACTAATTACTGTAATTTAATTACCTTTCCCTTGAAAATGTAAAGTAAGGGATTACTCTTCATTTATCTGTAATTTAATTACAGTTACTTCTGATGTAATTGAGGTAAATACTGTGTATAGATCAATCACAGCGATTCGCATGCATTTTATGAGGCGACCGCACTCGTACAAATTCATATGAATTATTGTAAAATATGCATGAAAATGTGTGCGATCAGACATAAAACAATAGTGGGTTTAACATCAAAATGTATTGTCTGATGCTAAAAAGTGTGTTTTTATAATGTAACCTTCTCCACCTTGGTCAGTTTAGGGATAATTCGTGCAATTTTATAGTATTTATTTGAAAGAATTAAAACAGATTCATGTCTATCCTTGTTTTATTCTGCTGGTTGAGATTGATAATTAGTAATTAAATACTTTTTAGAGAGAGTAATCTAATTACACTGTTGAAGAGGTAATTAGTAACTAGTAATTAATTACTTTTTTAGAGTAACTTACCCAACACTGCTCTTTTGTCCTCTTTCAATCACTTCTGTCCTGATTTCTTCGAGGGGAGTGTTTATGGGTGGGGAAATATGTTTTTTTTTGTTTTCAGATCGGAAGAAACACACGGAGAGCAGCGGCTTTAGTTTCATTGTGATGGTACGTATTTAATAGAACCAAACTTTGGTCTCAAGCCGACCAAGTTTGGCTAGTCAGTAGGCGTCTCGTGTGGTTGTTTTAATGGATTCGAACACATGAGTGTTTACAGTACAAAAGCAATCCGGTCGAATGTGTTTTCAACTACCGTAAACGTATATGTGTTTCCGTCGTCTACTTGTGATCCGATCGACCAGAACGCATCGTAATAGCACAGCAGGAGTAAACGGGGCCAGAGTTATGATTTATAATGACATCCTGTCGCTAATACCAGGGATGTGAGGAAGGATTCACCCATATATCTGAAAACCCTTTCACACACACGGATGGTCTCGTTCCTTTTGGGGGAGGAGTCCGGATAGACTACGTCCTGTTCAAGGTAAAACAATTTTCTACTATTTCTATTACGTAGTTATTAGTATGATAATTTACTCGCCCCCATGACATCCAAGACGTCAGTCGAAAAGAAATTAAGGTTTTTGATGAAAACATTCCAGGATTTTTCTCCACATAATGGACTTCAATGGGGACCAAACGGTTCAAGGTCCAAAAGACAGTTTCAGTGCAAACCGCAAACTGTTCAAAGGGCTTTAAACGAATCCAGACGATGAATAAGGGTCTTATCAAGCAAAACGAGCGCTCATTTTGATGAACGACTTCAAACGGGAGAGTCACGAATGCGCATCACAGAACAGAGCAAGGCGAGCATTTGAGCTTATAAAACATAAACTTTGTTAATTTTTTTTAAATGAGCGATCGTTTCGCTAGATAAGACCCTTATTCATCGTCTGGTGTCGTTTAAAGCTGCACTGAAACTGTCTTTTGGACCTTGAACCGTTTGGACCCCATTGAAGTCCATTATATGGAATGTTTTCATCAAAAACCTTAATTTCTTTTCGACTGAAGAAAGAAAGACATGGACATCTTGGATGACAAGGGGGCGAGTAAATTATCAGCAAAAGTTTTTTTTAAAAAGTGAACTACTCCTTTAAGTGGTTTTTTCTGAGACTCAAACTCTTGCTTATAATCTGGTTTAATGGTCTGTACAAACCCAAAATATTAAACTTTGACAACTTTCTAGTTTTCGAACAATAGATTCTTCTACCTAATAGTTTTGTCTTTCTTTGCTCGTACACACAAATACTGACAGCGCTGTTTCTTGCAGGGATCAGAGGAAGTAGATGTGCGCTGTGAGTCTTTGTCCACCACTAAGGGTCCAGTTCCTGGACAGCCCTTTCCTTATTCAGACCACGAAGCTCTCACTGCCGAGTTCCTGTTTACGCCAACTAAAAAGGGAAATGGATGCAAGGAGAGAGAATTTGGCTGTATTCCAGGTATTTGGAGTCTTGAAATATTATTACGTTCATTTTTGCATGCAACAACAACAACAACACAATAAACACATGCTGTGGTATTTTCTGCTCCATAATGAAGTTTGGAAATTGACTCTGTTTTTTGGATGTCAAGGTGTTTTATAGGAACATTTCACCCAAAATATTCATGTACTCGCCCTCATATTGTTCCAAAATCACATAATATATATATATATATATATATATATATTATTTATTTTTATTTTTTATTTTTTTCCTGAGAAATGCATTAAGTAGAAAATGAGAAATCTTCACTTAACTTGTCTGAGAAGGTAGTACAAAACATTATTGTTGATTATTATTTTTTTATTATTAAATGATCATTTTCATTTTGGGGTGAACTACTTCTTTAAAGATTGTTTTGACATCATCAACTATTTGAGGCTGGTAATGTTTTTAAAAAGAGGTTTTTGGAAGAAGTATATTTTATTTGATCAAAAATACAGTAACAGTAATATTGTGAATCGTCAATAAAATGGGTAAGTTGTTTTTAGTAATAATAGAAATATTATTAATAATAAATTTAATGTAGATTTATATGATTACTTTCAACTATATAACAATTAAAATGCTAAAAAAGAAACATTAAATCAAACTTAATTGCATTTTTTCCCTCAATAACTAATCAATTATTTTTATCGAAAAATATATAGTTCTTGAAACTTCTGAAATCATATGTATGTATGTATGTATTTATGGACCATCTTTTATTTGATCAAAAATACATTATACTATTGCAATTTCAAATAAATGTTACGTATTTATTTTATTTATTCCTGTCATCATTACTTCAGAAATCACTCTAATATGATGATTTGCTGCTCAAAAAAACATTTCTGATTATTATCAATGTTGAAAACAGTTCATATTTTTGTGGAAACCATGATGCATTTTTCTTTTCAGGATTCTTTTAATGAACAGAAAGGTTTTAAAAAACAGCATTTATTTGAAAGGGAAAGGATAAATGTCAATTTAATGCGTCTGACCGCAAACTTTTCAATCGTGTCTATGTATGTTTCTCTCTCAGATAAGCTTCCTGAGCTGGTCAACACAGTCAATGAAGCTCGTACTGAAGTAAAGGTGGGTCTGCACTGCTCTGAGCGCATGCGCCACACCGCGGCTCGCACAGGCATCATGGGTCTCGTCCTGCTAGTACTTGAGTTAGCCATCGCCGCTGTGCCGTTGTTTGCTCTGGGAGCTGAACAGCCCTTCCCTAAAGCCTCTTTCTACCTGCTGGGGGCGCTGTGCTTTGCCGTCCTCCTCTCTACACTGATGCTGTACATCTTCTACAGCATGGAGGTCAAGGCACTGGAAGGCACTGAGAACCAGATGAGACTGGCACTAAGTAGCCTTCAGGAACGGATTAAGGAGTACCCCAAGGCTTTATCATCGGACCATTTGCGAAATTCACTCGACGGCAAGGATTCGGTGCGTTTGTAGCAAAAAAGATGAACTAAATTTAGTCTTTGGAAGGAATACTGAACTGAAACTTTATGAGAAGGACAATGGGTCACTATTTTTGATGTCTTAACTGAACTGAACACAAACTATGCAGTTTTTTCTGTTTTTTTTTTTACAATACATTGAGGATCAATCTTCTGGAAACCAGAAAATTAGACAAAATCATTAATTCCATGACATATCTATTTCACTTCATTTGTTCAGTCCAGGGGGCCTGAGGCTGCAGGATGACTTAAAATGTTATATATTCATATAATAATCACTCAATATAGTTAATATAATGGGGAAGCCGTTTTTAGTAATAAAAGAAATATTATTAATAATAAATTTAGTGTAGATTTATACGATTACTTTCAACTATATAACAATTAAAATGCTTAAAAAAGAAACATTAAATCAAACTTAATTGCATTTTTTTTCTCAATAACTAATCAAGTATTTTTATCGAAAAACATATGAAGAGTTCAGATGCAAAAGCCTCTAAATGCCATTTGAAATTTTCTTCTTTAATGATGATTTTTGACAAACTTGTATATTTAAGTTCAGTAATTTCACTTAAATAACAATTGATAGGTAATTATCATTGTCATTTAAGTGAAATCACTGAACTTAAATATACAAGTTTGATAAAAATCATCATTCTAGAAGAAAATTTCAAATGGCATTTAGAGGCTTTTGCATCTGAACTCTTCATATAGTTCTTGAAACTTCTGAAATCATATGTATGTATGTATTTATGGATACATATAGATTTAAAACCACTGCTTTAGAATAATTTACCACTAATTAAATATTCCTTTGTTGACTTTTTTTAAATGGAGACCTGGGGCTCGTTCTTCGTACGTCGCTAACTCAGTTAGCTGGATTTGATTGTTGGCGATTTGCCATGATCTTGGATCGTTTGGTTCTTCGACGCTCATCCTGGACTTGCTGTCATAGCAACAGGTCCGTCAGCTTGAACCTGCTCGCGAGCAGGCTTATTTCATGTAAACAGGATTAGATCGCGGCTGATACGGGAAGTCCTTCAGCGCAGCGCGATAGTGTAGCTTAATTTCTGAGATTTATTTTTGTTTTCTCGTGAAACGATCGTCGTGAGGGTGTCGTTTAAATACATTATTATTTTGTTGGAAATGCACATTAATGGTCGATTCGATATCGGGCTTCAACAACAGCACAAAATGTTTGCATTGCCCTAAAATTATTTGCGAGTGGCTTCCTTTACACTATTGGAGATGTGGAGAACTTGATAAGCTTTCTGTCGTGCCATTCACAAAGCAGTGCTCTTAGTTTTTTTTTTTTTTTTTTTTTTTTTTTGCCAACTTAGGGTATATTATAATTTTTAATGAAGATAATGCAATCATGATGACCATGCCGATTATGACTTACAGTCCCTCAGGCTTAACTTACGTGATTGGTGCCATACACTGTAGACTACACACATGTTCCCATCAAGGCCTCAATAAAGGGATTTTGTGAGCAGAAAGGGGGCTTATACAGTGCAGCCAAATTACTATTACAATTTTTAATATTCCAGATTTGGAATATTATATCACTTTTTTTAAAAGGCATTTGACTGAGTAAAATCTTTTAGATGGTGTGTGACCATGTTCTATATCACAAATCAGTGTGAAAGCTAAATGGCCAGGATCTGTGCATGACTCAAGAATTTTAAGAGATTCACATTTATGAACATTATTTGAACATGGTAAGGAAAATTATAAATATCAAACTCACGGTATTACATACACTTATGCTGAGAACTGCATTTTTCCATTATACAGGTGATTACAACAGGATCCTGCATGGAGACAGGTGTTTTATGACCCCATTCCCTGACCCAAACCCCAGACCAGTTACAATGCAGCTCTAGGACAAGGGCACACAATGACATGAGCTTTGGCCAACTAAAGGGAAGATTTCAATGTCTAAAAACCCTGAGGGTTGCACCTGACAGGGCCTGTGACATTGCATGTGCCATATTACACAACACTGCCAACATCAGAAAAAGAAAAAAAAAAAATGTTTAATTAAGCCTAAAATAAAAGACAAGACAAATTTGCAAAACTCTGTTTGCTTAGAGTTTTATTTCAATAGTTCTTTGTAAAGAAAAGCCAGTTATTCAGTCATCTTTTTAAAAGATATTAAGGTCAGTAATAGTACTCTGTGTGATTTTACTCTGAAGTTTATTTTGAAGCAACTCTATTTCTAGTGCAATTTTTTCTTAGTCAAGTTCTGTTTCTCCCCCTGATTTTAGTTTTTTTCAAAATACTCTGTTGAAGACTCATATAGGGAACAAATGCAACAAATAACAAGCAAAAGTTGTCTACACTGCCCACCCCTGTATCACTGCTGTGTGCAGACTCTTCTGTAGGCCTTTCTGTACATGTGGACTCCTGTCAGAAATAATAGGCATAGGCACAAGTATAAATCAATTAAAGCCAAGTACTTCCTCCAAAGGACAGTCATTTGAGAAGTTTTCTTCACTCTCCAGTGCAATGTGATTGATAACTCATGGCAAAATATTTTTTACATTAACATAAGTTTATCAGTTTTTACTTTCACAAGACAAAGCAATTTATCATTATACTCAAGATTTAACAGTTGAAATGACTAAACCAGCCAATTTGGATTATAGGTCTACATCATTTAATGCAGCAACAAATTATTTCACAGTGTACAAAGATAATTTAAATCTCATTTCCCAGTGATGTAGGTGTTGCTGCTACTGGTCCCTGATGTGGGTCTGGAAGAGCTGAACCCAGGGATGCCCTTCACAGGGCAATTCACATTCAACCCAAGGGTCAGCTCTTCTGCCAGGGTCAGGAGCATCATTATTATTTTTTTCTCAGCATTTTTCCTGTTTGCTTTTATAAACAGACAATCATTTATTTAACAGTGCCTTTTTAAAAGAGACTAGTAGGCCTATAAGGCCTAAAATTACCATTAAGTAGAATATTTTTGTACTTCACTTTCACCATGTTTATTATTATAGTGTGGTGACTCGACATTACAATGAACAAAGTAATTATGAAATTATGAAAATAAAAATAAAAATAAAATAATAATAAGTTATTAAAACATCTATGGCCACCACAAACGCATTTAATTTGTCTTCTACTTTTGCCAGCACTCTCTACTGCCTTTTGCACACTTTGAGGTGTTCCCTGGCGTTTTAATTAAAGACTGAAATTCGGCATAACCTTGCATTAAAAGCGCTTGCTCTGCTTGGGAGAAAAACTGGGCGTGTTCTTTGGCCATGCTGAACAGCCAATAGCAGCGCTGCTGATCACTGGTTCTGCTATCGATACATGTCCCCTTTTAAACCAACGCGAGAACGCGCAGTTATCTCAGATAACTCAATCCAGCGATACTAATCATAAACAACAGGTGTGTTCGAAGAACCCAATTAGCCGGATCATGATTAGCACGATGATATCATCTTAGATGTCTCATTTGATCTCGGATGTTTTAAGCAACGTACGAAGAACGAGCCCCTGCTGAGCAGGCGTTCCTCTCCTTTGTATGTTAAATGTTTCCAATCATCCACTTTTGAAGTGTGCTTTTATTGTGAATGTGAACAGTTATGTTCATGATACGGCCATTTCGCGATACCAGAAACAACCAAGTGGAGAAAGATAAATCATAGCCTATCATTTAAATTGTTTTGTCAATCCATAAAGTTATTTTCCTTTTGTTTAACCTGGCAACAACCTCATTTATCTCTAATATAACTGTTTTGTTACACAAGTCTACCTTTTAAATAAAAAAGAAAATTCAGCAAGGTGATGTTTTATGTTTATTTTAATGTGATACTTGCCACAAGGGTGCAGTGTTGCTTAGAAGAAACATACGAATCTTTGGTGAGTTTAGAAAAAGTCTCATGGTAGCTATTAATTATTATTACCCAAATATCCAGTATATTGTCAGTTACTGCATTTAGTGGATATTTGAACTTTTGTTTGAGGATGAAGTTTGGCCTTTCTCAGAGTTTGCATAAAATATTACGCAATAACTTAAATAATCACAGCAAAATGAAGTTTTTAATTGGTGTTTATTATGGTTATTTATTCTCACTTAAGTACAAGAATAGAAAAGTGAGCTCTCCTCGTCTCTGTCACTTAGGACAAACATTGATTGTCTGAAAGTATACGCTGTCATGTGCAGGTGACGCATTGAGACGAGACCCGCCCGTACACTCGTCTGGGTGTGTCCGACTGCTGTCTGCACATGTGCGGTTACTAATGCAGGCTGATGGCCCAAATAATGAGTCTTCACTCTTAGTCATGGAGGTTCTCAGCTTGAGCTCTCATGGCTGCAGTCTTTTGTTCATTTTGGAAAATAGTGTCTCAAATAAATAGATCGGAGCGAAAACACATTTGGATCTATATTTTCATATATATTCAATAGTATATATTTAAGGTTTGGGATTGCACAGTAAAACATTCAAGGCACATTCATTGGGGAAAAAACACAGTAACATTTTGACCAAGTTTTGACCAAAAGCAGGTCTTTTAAACTATGAACTGTCTGTCACAGATGGTATAGAATTCAGTATAGAGAAAAATGTGAGAAATTATATCAACTTAATTTTTAGAATGGTATAGTAAGCTAATTGTAGGCGCAACATGCTTTTTTTACGGTCATATTTACTTCACAATGCATATAAATGAATGTAATTCCTTTGATTTAGCCTGTGTAGCAAATATATCAAATAATATGTGTAAGGTTTCATTATTTAACATAAGTTTACTTCTTTATTAATCTTCTTAGTCAATGTTATTTTCAACATTTACCAATACGTTATTATTGTATTTGTTATCATTAGTGTAGGCTATGAACTAACATGAATAATAAAAAGCTGGATTTGTATAATAAATACTGCAACAAATGTATTGCTAGTTCATGTTAGCTAATAGGCTACATTAACTCATGTAAACAAATGAGACTTTAATGTAAAGTGTTACCAATTTATTTAATATAACAAATTTATTATCTGACTTTATTATTTTTATAGAAATAGTTTTGGATGCTATAAATACAATGTGGTCGTTCTATTATTGTTTACGAAGGGACTATATTTTCTAGCGGAAGTGTGTCACTGACCATTTGCGTATTTTTAAAAAAATTATTTAAGTTTGAAATCGTCTCGTCTGATATTTTTATGTACTTTAAAATACTGTATCAAAGCATAAACAAGTAGAAAAGCAATTAAAACTATGTTTTGTGAATAAATACGCCGTGCCTTACAACGCCCTACACAACAAAATCAAACGCTTTTAAAGCACATCTATTATCCTTATTAAAAGTGACAGTTTGTTTTATCATTAAAGGGCTTTCTTAGACTCATCATCAGTGAGAGGAGCAGAAAAAGGTGTTGAATGGGCATTTGGGCGTCACATGGGCGTGAATTAGGGCAGGTCTAGTTCAATCTCTCTGTGAGTCAAACCCTGAACCAAACGCACAACAGCCAGACGGAGCAGATAGTTGGAGCTTTACGAATCGGACCTCACCTGTCTCTGGAGGAGAGGCAAAAGCAAAAATGATGCCCGAACCTTTAAAATCGGCTCTTTCGATAGGAACTGTGGAGGACACGTCGCTCGCGCTCCCGTCCGATCAATCCGCGAGATCCGCGCAACAGAGAGTCCTGGACCAGGTGCACACTATCAAGAGGAGCAAGTCCAAATACAGCAGCAAGAGTGTGTCCGGCCTCCCCTCACCCACCAGTGAGTTCATCTCGGCATTGCATTTAATACCAGACGGGTTGCATTCCTCCTAGTCAAACTAGGAGGTGTTTTTTTAGTTTAAATTGATAGTTTGGTTGTTAAAGAGTCTAAAAACCTCCATGCTATTAGAACAAAAGACACATTTTGGTTGCGTTTTATTTTACAGTCTTGTTCCCCATGCACATATTTTATAGTTTCTTTCTTCTGTCGAACTCAAAATAAGATATTTTGACGATTTCCATCGACTTCCATTTTAGGAAAAATACAATGGATGTCAACGGGGACCAGAAACTGACGGCTTCCAATATTATTTAAAAAAAGCTATCCGTAGTTTCCTTATATTAACCAGTACTTTCTCATTGTTAAGTGCACATACTGTAAAATAAAGTGCAACCCACCTTTTGTTCTGCCTGCAGTGCTGGTGCAGTGAAAGTGAAATGATATTATGTGGAGTTGCTCAGATCAACTTGTTCAACTTGATTGGCATTTTTGTTCTCTGTAGAAAATGTTTATACTGTATGTTCATCTATAAAGACCCATTTATACCGTATGTGGATTTACATTTAGTGTATATCTGAGGCCCTTGCTCAATAAGACATTTAAGGCACCTTCCTTGGGGCAAAAAGGCTTGATAACATGGTATTAGCATATTTTTTCACGTCATACTTTTTTTTTTCTGAACTTAAATGCACTTTTTACAGGAACGGTCACAAAAAAGTGACATGGATTTTTTGTTTTAGATGGGGTACCATAGTAATATTTCCATTACCAAAACTTCTAAAGTAATATTTCAAGGAGAACATTACACCAACTGAATCAAATTGTCTATTGATTTCTATTATAAACTCTATTTATATGTTCGATAGACAATCCTATATCGTGCAACTGAAAATGTGCATGATTTTCTTTCTTCTTTAAAAAAAAAAAAATCGCTTTAATTGTAATCCCATTTGTTTCATTCAGGCGTATTAAATAAGTTCTTGAAAAGAAAAAAATTAATTGAAATGAACGCTCTGTAAAATCCCCATAATACATTAGTTATAGGTTAATAATAATAATAATAATAATACATTTTATTTGGCCAATGCCTTTCTAAATACCCAAGGACATCTTACATGTTTTGAAGGACTTAAAAAAAAAAAAAAAAACATTAAAATACATGTAAATTCATAGTAGGCTAATACATGTTAGAAATAAATCAGTAAAAAGCTAAGAATGCCAGAAGAAAGCACTTTAACAGAGTGTCAGGAGGGTAACTTTGGCAATGTAGAACTGAAATGTTTTAAAGATTAAAAGCAAAATTATAAATGTCTTATAATTATAAATCTTCTTAAAGAGATGGGTATTTAACATTTTTTTAAATGATACTGCAAATATTCAAAACGTCCCTCAATGCATGATTTATTTTGGATAAGAATTATAACGCCCTAAAACAGTTTCTTCGATTGCAGGTCCTGAAACTGACAGTGTGTTTTACGACTTCAAGTTTTCTCCCGGAGCCTCGTTCAGCAGAGGAGGAACCATGACCAATGGGGTAAATCATCAGTCATTTCATTCTTCACACGTTCGCTTATTTGTATTTTGCTAATGAGGAACTTCGGGTGTGTATAAATCGTTGTGATTTCCCACGGTTGGGGTGTGTAAAACACATTTCTTTATTCATTGGCTGAGCGCTTCTCTTTTTAGTCATCGATTCCAGATTACAATAGATATCTGTGGAATGCCAAACGAGCTTTAGCTTGTAACTAATAACGCAGTACGGCTGTCGAACGATTAATCGCATCCAAAATAAAAGTTTGTGTTTACATAATATATGTGGGTGCAATTATATAAATACACACACATGCATGTATATTTAAGAAAAAAATATGATTTATATATAAAATATTTATATAAGTATATATATAAATACACACACATGCTTGTACATATTTAAGAAATATTTTCATGTATATACTGCAAACAGATTTATATATACTTATATAAATATTTTATATATAACTCATATTTTTTTCTTAAATATACATGCATGTGTGTGTATTTATATATATAAAATAATTATCCACAGTGCACCCACATATATTATGCAAACACAAACTTTTTATTTTGGATGCGATTAATCGTGATTAATCGTTTGACAGCCGTAATATTTAGGCGCCTGAGCGCCGATGGTGTGCTCTGTTTATTATTATTTATTCTCCAAAATCGATCGCATTTTTGAGGGCCGAAAACTGCACACACGTCAAAACTGGTGAAAATTTAGATCTGATATGCGTTTCAGAATTGGGCGGGGCAAAATGACTCGATAGCGCCACCTATAAAGGTTCAACGGAGTGCGCCTCCCGCTACGTTTCACGTACGTGTACGAAATTCGGTACATGCATGTAATGACCCAATACCTACATAAAAGTCTCTTGGAGCGTATCCCTAAACACAATAGGAAGTCAGCCATTTTGATCTTCCTCTCCGATTTTTGTGCCGTTTTTGCCATTTTCAGGCCTCGTACTTTAACGAACTCCTCCTACAGTTTTGGACATGAGGACGGAAAAAACAATCCATCAGTGTGTCTGTTGAGTCTAATACATTCATTGCTATGTCGACACTTGTCTAGTTCACTGTTTTCTAGTTAGTTATGGCAGAAAAAGCAAGAATCATGGGAAAAAGCTAAATGAAACCACTCCTCTCCTTCCCTTTTCTGACTCATCAGTGTTGTGTTACCAAACAGCCTGGTTTCTAGGTATTCTGCCAATTTTTCTTTACATGTTGGGTGTATCCATGGGAGTCTTGTTTGGCTTTAGTGGAGCGTCTAATCCAGCCGTGTTGTGTTCCAGCCTAATTTTTTATGTTGTTTTTATTTGCGTAAAACCCTGTTTTGACATCCTGCAAAAGTTATCACCTTTATTTATAGTGCTTTAAAGTGTTTCAAAGCAGCTTTACTGTAACAAGCAGGAGAGTAGTGATGACGGATGCAAACAGAGCTCTCAGAAGACAACGGGGTCATTGTTCAGCATTCATCAGTGATGTCATCATCTAGCTCAGTTCACTTCTCATCTGATACGGTCAAATCAATGATATTGCTGAATATTATGTGAAATATAAGCTAGCCAAATGTGACAGTGGCAAAAGATGTAATTACGCACGAACATACTCTCCCATAATCAGTAATTATCTCGTAAACCCAACACTGTTGATTCATTTTAATCCATGGACGCACTTTCAGGATTCATAGTTCACTCAAAAATCAAAAAATCACTGAACTAAACCTGTTTGAATTCCTGTATGAACACAAAAGAAGATGCTTTGAATAATGCGGTAACCAAACAGTTGATGGTCTCTGTTCATTTCTATAGGATTATTTTAATGGATATTCTTCAGAATATTGTATTTTGTGTTCAGCAGAAGAGAGAAACTCATACAGGTTCTTCCGAGTAAATGATGACAGAATTTTTCCTTTAAAATGCTGATTTCAGAATCGTTTTTAGTGTATACTTATAAAATTAGTACTGAAGGATACTTTTTAGCATGCAGTCTGATCACACTGGTTAAAGGCTTTATTTTGCATTTAGGCATAAATTAAAATGTGCATTTTTTTTTTCTTTGAATTCATTTGTTTGCATTTCAATGTTTAATTATAAATAAAATCAGAATTGACTTAAAAACATAAAGTATACCTGTACAGTTTGATAAGTTAAAATGCTCTATTTTGCATTTAATTAAATATTTAAATGTATTTTTTGCATGTCATTTGTGCATTTTTGCATGCAATTTCTTTGCATTCATTTTTTTGCATTTCAATTTAAAAATAAAATATTATCATAATTGACTTTAAAACAAAGTATACTTATACAGTTTGATAGCATCAGTTAAAATGCTCTATTTTGCATTTAAATAAAATTTTTGTTGCTTTTTTTGCATGTAATTTGTGCATTTTTGCATGTAATTTCTTTGCATTCATTTGTTTGCATTTCAATTTCTAATTATAAATAATATCAGAATTAACTTAA
This sequence comes from Pimephales promelas, assembly GCF_016745375.1. Next base: position 295,656 of record NW_024121107.1, on the reverse strand, counting down.
AGCATAAAATATAATTATACAGTTTGATAGCACCAGTTAAAATGCTCTATTTTGCATTTTTTGCATGTAATTTGTGCATTTTTGCATGTCATTTCTTTGCATTCATTTTTTGCATTTCAATTTAAAAATAAAATATTATCATAATTGACTTTAAAACATAAAGTATACTTATAAAGTTTGATAGCACCAGTTAAAATGCTCTATTTTGCATTTAATTAAAATTTTAAAATTTTTTTTGCATGTAATTTGTGCATTTTTGCATGTAATTTCTTTGCATTCATTTTTTTGCATTTCAATTTAAAAATAAAATATTATCATAATTGACATTAAAACATAAAGTATACTTATAAAGTTTGATAGCACCAGTTAAAATGCTCTATTTTGCATTTAATTAAATTTTATTTTATTTTATTTATTTTTTTTTTTGCATGTCATTTGTGCTTTTTTGTGCATTCACTTTTTGCATTTCAATTTAAAAATAAAATATCATAATTGACTTTAAAACATAAAGTATACTTATAAAGTTTGATAGCACCAGTTAAAATGCTCTATTTGGCATTTAATTCAAATTTAAATTTTTTTTGCATGTGATTTGTGCATTTTTGCATGTAATTTCTTTGCATTCACTTTTTGCATTTCAATTTAAAAATAAGATATTATCATAATTGACTTTAAAACAAAGTATACTTATACAGGTTGATAGCACTAGTTAAAATGCTCTTTTTTGCATTTAATGAAATATTAAAATGTAAAACGTTACCATGTTGTTGTTTTTTGTGTTGCATTATTTCTTTTTGCATTTAAATTTTTATTGCATGCAATTGCTTAATGAGAAATGACGATATCACCTTGACTTTAAAATCATTGTTTCCATGTCCAGAATATGCAAAGGCAAACCTTTGTGCGCAAGTCCACCAACTCCCGCAGCGCCAGCGCTCAACGGGTGACCAGTAACGCCAGCAGGGGGGATCGGCCCTTGTTCTCCAATTCTGGCACCCTCCCGGTCCAGGCACGGTCCAGTAACCAGCTGTACAGCTATAAAGCCACTCGCAGCGCCCCGGACCTGGGCTTCCAGCCCGCAGTGAACGGTGGAGGAGTCGGAGCCACTCAACGCAGCCAAACCGCCAAACAGACCTTCCGGATGGAGAAGGCCTTCAGTCAGCCTAACCAGGCTTTCGGGAACGGCACTTTCGGCAGAATGACCAACAGCAATCAGGTCGGCTCCTTCCAGGCCGTCAGCAGACGCCCGTCTTCCCTGCAGTCCAACGCGGAGTCCAGGACCTCTATGATCAGGAATGGACAAGTCAAGGATATTTCTGGGTGAGTTTGTAGTGTTGTGGTCATGATGTGGTGATTTACTGTAGGCCAGGTCTCACACTCACTCGTGTGTCGGCAGGATGAATGCGGAGAAGCTTATGGCCGATTTGACGATGCAAGAGGCGGTTGACTTTCTGTTCAGTCCGGATGAGAACTACCAGCAGTGTGGAGCGGCTTACATCCAGCACAGCACCTTCACCGACGACAAGGCCAAGCAAGAGGTCTCCAACACACACCACCATGCTTTATCATGGGTTTTTTAATGCATACAATAGAAATAATATGTTTTTAGGATAGTTAACATGGTATTACACTATATGTTGGAGTACCTTGATTTAAAGGTTCACTTTTAAAAAAACTTTTGCTGATAATTTACTCGCCCCCATGTCATCCAAGATGTCCATGTCTTTCTTTCTTCGGTCGAAAAGAAATTAAGGTTTTTGATGAAAACATTCCAGGATTTTCTCCATATAATGGACTTCAATGGGGTCCAAACGATTCAAGGTCCAAATGAGAGTTTATAAGCACAAATGCTCGCTCAAAATGAACAAATCTATTTTTGAGTTGTTTCGTTCTTTTTTTTTTCACCAAATGACTCAAAAAGATTATTCATTTTAACGAACGAGTTCAAATAGGAGAGTTACGAACGCGCATCACAGAGCAGAGCAAGGCGAGCATTTGACCTTATAAACCTTAAACTTTTGTATTTATTTATTAAATGGCCGCTCGTTTTGCTTGATAAGACCCTTATTCATCGTCTGGTGTCGTTTAAAGCACTTTAAAGCTGCACTGAAACTCTCATTTGGACCTTGAACCGTTTGGACCCCATTGAAGTCCATTATATGGAGAAAAATCATCAAAAACCTTAATTTCTTTTCGACTGCAGAAAGAAAGACATGGACATCTTGGATGACATGGGGGCGAGTAAATTATCAGCAAAAGTTTTTTTTAAAAAGTGCACTACTCCTTTAAATACCATACATGTTTTCATAGTATTTTTTATGATAATAAATTTGGAAAAATATCTGTGAATTGACAAAAATGGGCCAGGTAAACACCAAATAATTACCATGTTTTTTAGACGAGCTTTATATTTTTGGACATTTACCATGCTTTTAACATTGTATTTCTTTACAAAATATTAGAGTACCACTGTCAGTACTGTAGTATTTTGAATGGATACAGCATAATGGTTGTACCATGTCAATACCGTAGTATTTAATATTATAAATATTTGTATCGTATTATTGTCTGATGGCGTTGCCATAATTTTATGATAGTAATACCATGGTAAACTTATGTGGACGGGTACCATGGTATTCTTTGAAATACTAAAAAGCATACATTTTTTACATCAAATTTATATACTATTGTAGTATTTATTCATATTTTGAATTAGCTTTTATTTAGTTTGTTTTATTTGAAGGACCGAAAGTAATGTTTTGAATTGTTCTAGTTTTAGTTGTGTGCATGTGCTAGCATCACTGTAGTGTGGTCTGATCACAGTGGTTTATGGTGTCCAGGTGCTGACCCTGAAGGGCATTCCTCCGCTGGTCAACCTGTTGAGCAGCCCCAGTCCTCAGATCCAGGAGACGGTGGCCGCTGCCCTGAGAAACGCCGTCTTCAAAAACCAGGCCAATAAAGAAGAAGTGCAGCGCTGTGGAGGAATCCCTCAGGCTGTGCAGATGATCAGCGATACCAACTCTGAGACACAGAAACACCTGACAGGTGACTCACGTCATGTTCATGTCTTTATGGAGACTCCATGATTTTTATACTGTACAAACTGTATAATCTATCCTCTTACACTAACCCGACCCGTCACAGGGAACATTCTGCTCTTTTACATTTTCTAAAAAACATCATTTGGTATGTTCACGAATCAATTTCCCTCGCGGGGGCCGGCTAATCCTCACAATGTGGGTGATTTGACGTTTTACTATTCTTGTGGGGACATTTGGTCCTCACAATGTAATATAAACATGGGCACACACACACACACACACACACACACACACGTTTGTTTCACTATATTAGTGAGGACCAGTAAAAAGTTTATCATAATATTTCACTTGGATTTTTTTGGCCCTCGAATGTACAGCCAAACCTGTACACTCACACACACACACACACTCAAGCCACACACATAGAATATGTCAACATAGCCATTTAAAGCACTTGACAGAATAGTAGACAAGATTATGTTCGCGCTCTACTTAAAATATTAAAATGATTATAGATTTAATTTTTAATTTAATGATATCCTGCTGAAAATTCAGCTTTGAAATACATACATTTTATATTTTAAATATTATTATTAAAATATTATAATTATTATTAAATATTAAATAATTAAATATTATTATTAAATACATTTTAAATATAATAATATATTTTATAATATATTATGATAGAAAACTCAATTTTTGGATCAAATAAATACAGCCTTGGTGAGCGTTAAACAATCTTGGTTAATTCGTGAATATAGGGTTGTTTATTGTTAATTAATGTTTGTTCAGCTTCTACAATTTGAAAAGCTAAAAATTAGGGCTGGGCACCGATTAATCGCATTCAAAATAAAAGTTTGTGTTCACGTAATATATGTGTGTGTATAATTATTTTGTATATATAAATACACACACATGCATGTATATATTTTCAAGAAATTTTTGATATATATTTTTACATGATTTATATTGAATATCAATATTAATATTTTATATATTAATGACAAGCTTTTCTTAAATATATACATGCATGTGTGTGAATTTTTATATAAAAAATAAATATACACAGTACACATATATTATGTAAACACAAACTTTTATTTTGGATGCGATTAATCGGTACTCAGACCTACTAAAAATGCATTAGTAAATGCAGAAATGAACTCGATCACCTACTAAAGCACAGAGTAAAGTGAATTAATCTTTTTTTATTAATATTTGCTTTTATTAGGGCTGTCAAACGAATAATCACGATTAATCGCATCCAAAATAAAAGTTTTTGTTTACATAATATATGTGGGTGCACTGTGTATAATTATTTTATATGTATAAATACACACGCATGCTTGTATTTATTTAAGAAATATTTTCATGTATATACTGCAAACAGATTTATATATAAGTTGTATTATATATAAATATTTTATATTTAAATAATATTTTTTTTCTTAGATTTACATGCATATGTGAGAATTTATATATATATATATATATGAAGAGTTCAGATGCAAAAACCTCTAAATGCCATTTGAAATTTTCTTCTTTAATGATGATTTTTATCAAACTTGTATATTTAAGTTCAGTAATTTCACTTAAATAACAATTAATAGGTAATTATCATTGCCATTTAAGTGAAATCACTGAACTTAAATATACAAGCTTGATAAAAATGATCATTCTAGAAGAAAATTTTAAATGGCACTTAGAGGCTTTTGCATCTGAACTCTTCATATATTTATACAAAATAATTATACACAGTGCATATTATGTAAACACAAACATTTTTTTTTTGGATGCGATTGACAGCCCTAGCATTTATTGTTATTTTTTTGTTTCTCATGCATCTCCTGGGATTTTTTTTTTTTTATCATATAAAGCCCTTTGAATTGCCATTGTATGACTTGTGCTGTATAAATCAGATGGTATTGTGTTGTCATCACACTGATCTGTGTGTGTTGTCCAGGTCTCCTGTGGAATCTCTCCTCCGCTGATAACCTGAAGCCCGATCTGCTCCGTACGGCTCTGCCCGCGCTCACGGAGAAGGTCATCGTGCCGTTTACAGCCAGCTTAGACGACAATGCCAACACAAGCCTGGCTCCAGAGGCCTTCTACAACGCCACGGGATGCCTACGGTAACGTCACACGTCCTGGAAACACTCATAACAGTACTATTGTTGTAGAGCCAGTACCTGACGCTCCTTTTACTCGACCAGTGAGCTGTTCAAATATTTTATCTGGGTTTATATTAGCCTGGGCACACCCACAGACCGTATACTGTTTGAACAAAACTCGACATCTATCTCTGGATTTACTGATTGAACTTTTGAGCGGAAACGGTTAAACTGCGAGCGCTATTAAGATATTAAGGCGAGACACTACAGGCATTTTCATTTTGCTTTCATAACATGTCTACTTTCAGAATAGTGGTAAGAACACATCTAAAATACACATTCGTTTAATTTAATTCACTTTATCTACACTTAACCGTCTGTAGATTTCAATTATAATACATGTATTTAAAGGCTGTTTCTTCAGTATCTCTTACATACTCCAAACTTTACATGTTTATTCCTATAAGGTTTTTACTTAGAGGTTTGTTCATGTATCATCTGCCTGGTCTATGACATTTTATTCCTAAAAACATGGTAAAAAAAGAAAAAAAAAATATATATATATGATAATTTGGCTGTCCTTTTACTCGGGTTATATTTTCATAAATCAAACAGTATTGTTTGATTTATGGAGTGATAAAGAAATATCCAAAAACCTTTAACTCTGATACAGTATGTCAACAAAATAAAGCTGAACTAAATAATATATGCAAATGAATGCATATTTAATTAGATAATGACTCCTTTGAGTATTTAAGCATATGTGATACAAAAAAATGTTTTTAAAGTACTGTGATTAATCCGCTGATGAAGTATGCTGATATCTATTAGTTGAGCTGATGTATATAGTATTTACTATATTCTCATTTCTCAAGGCACCCGTTAAACTTATATTCACAAGCAAATACTCGGTAAAACATTTGTCTTTTGGTGACTTTTAGGCCATCAGAAGTTCTGTATAACCTTAAACAGCGCATAAACCAAAACACACTGCTATTGGTCACTTCACATGTCAATCATAAAGTTCCCTTTTGTGTGAGTGGGCGGTTCTTGGCCGGCGCAATATTGACACGCCGAGTATTTGCATTGCATGATGAGTGGGCCATAAAAGTGTCAGTGAAGTTATTGGAAGTGTAGCTACAGTATAAGCTCAAATTATCAAATATAGCATATTAACATTCCTCTTAAATTACAGAGGAGCCGTAATTTATCAATGTGCAACAAGAATATTTTCATACTCCAATGGCGTGTTCAGACTTTTATTTTGAAATAGTGATGAACATGAAAAATCATGAAAGAACGATAGAAACCTCAGTTTGTTTTCATACCAAGAGTTCAAAATATAGCATCTGCTCAATTATTTTAGAAAAAAAAGTCTGAAATTTTTTTAAATATGAAGAAAAAATGTATAGATTCACCATTTGTGATGTGGCAGGAAGCTATAATGCACATACTTGTTATTTTTATGTGTTTCTTAGAGTTCAAAATCTGCCAAACTTCTCATATTACTTCTAAATACGATGTCTACTTCATAAATTGTGTAAATAATGGTTCATATCACTCTAAACACATATGGAAATGGAGGCGCCCTTATATGGGCAGTAATAGAGAGCCTAAGTCCCGCCCCTCCGCTTCCGGCTCATGGGACCTTATTTCGGAAAAAATATGAATGGTAGTCAATGGCGAGAGACAACTTATCTTGTTATTCCGTCTGAACTGTGCCCTCAATTACACACATGATGTTTGTCAATTTAAAAGATAATTCTGAACGTCAAAAACGTCGCAGTTTGTCATAAAACAGAAGAGTAACTTTTAGTTTTATGTGAAAATCGCTCTGTGAACTACATCTCCCAGAAGCGAAACGAGATCCGCTGCTCGTGTGTGTGCAGTCTGGTACAAAACACTCGGGTATGACGTAGGGCTGGGCGATATATCGAATATGTACGATGTATCGTTATATTTTTTTAAACGATATGGAATGAGGCAATACCGTTTATATCGATACAGTCGTTTATGAGCACATCTGAAAAATAGCAGAGGTTGCAGTGTGAGCTGCTGCAGTGAAAGTAGCTAGGCTACGTAGTACAATTTGTCCTAAACATGACACAAGCTTATATTAATTGCGTCAAAATCACTTTGATATAGTTAACAAGTTTAAGGCAGCTTGCCGCCCTGTCAAATGCTCTGACAGACACTGTTGCTGACTGACAGATATACTTGCGCTGTTTAATGCGTTTGAGTGGTGCTTTCCTCAGTGCTCAACTTACATTTCACATATTCTCCATCTGTAAATGTTAGAAAGTAAAGCAAATATGTCCATTTCACAACAATATGTCCATGTCAGAAGAGGACGAGCTTCTGCAAGTGAATCTCCGCTAAAATTCATGCTTACTTGAACGAGCGCCGCGCGCATCGGCCGTGAATAGTACTACGTAGTACGCAATAATTCTGACTAAAATAAACATATTGCTAAAATATTTGTTGTTGGAGAAAATAAATGTGCCATATGTGGAATTTTAAACCTACAAGTATATATTTTAATGAAAGTGAAAGTGATTATAATGGGGTAATCAAATGCAGGCTAATATAATTAGTTTGTGCTTTTGTTTGTTTTTATTTTCATTTTTTAGTTTAGCTTCTAGTCAATATAAAACAAAAGCTTTTGCACATAATATATTGCATAGCCTATATTATATTGTTTCCATATCCTTCAAATATCAACATTGTTTGTAGGATATCATTGGCCGA
>NW_024121107.1:247932-287253 GCF_016745375.1 Pimephales promelas | reverse complement strand
TGGATGCGATTAATCGTTTGACAGCCCTAGTGTATATATATTATATATAAATATGAGAATATATAGAACATGTATTATAATATATATATATATATATATATCCATATGAGAAAATTAATTTTATTTGATTTGATTTTGGGGTGAAATATGACCTGGCAGGTTTCATGAGATTCACATGATTTGTAAAATGAGTACCAGGTCGGCCAGCGGAGGGTTTACGTTCATTTTTTATTAAGACAGACCTACTGAAAACACACTGCACGGCCTTAAACCAAACAACACAAGATTTCAGTTCTGCAATGTCGTTTGAACAACAGAGGGGGCGTTCAGAAACCGTACTAAAGTATTTTGAGTAGCTTGACCCAAATGTGAGTGCCTTTCTTCAAAGAACACAAGTTGATTGATACTCTGAAGTGCCTTTTTGACTACCTCTCGACGTAAAAATAGTAGGAATAGATAAAGCGATCCATTTCTTTATGCTACAACATGACTAAGTGTTTGACTCTGCTGTTCATTGAAGCTTTCTTAAGATGCGTCGGATAGTTCACTTTGACATTTATTTTTGGCTGTGTTTTAGCTTACCTCGAGGGCATCCAAGATGTAGGTGTCTTGGTTGTCAGTTCATATAATGGAGGTCTATGGTCACCACCTCAAAGAGCATGCACAGAGAAGTCCAAATTAAACATGATTTAATGACTCGTGAATGTAAGTACACATTGATGGCCTAAGACACGAAACGAGCTGTTAGGGTTAGAAAATGAACGGTGTTTATATTGTTTTTACCAAAGCACCCGCGCCCTCAGATCACTTGGACGGGCTGTGATTACAAAAGGTAAAAAACGATATAAATACTGTTCGTTTTTCACACACAAACCGCTCGTTTTGTGTCTTAGGCCATCAATGTGTGCTTACATTTACGAGTCATTAAATCATGTTTAATTTGGACTTCTCTGTGCATGCTCTTTGAGGTGGTGACCATAGACCTCCATTATATGACTGACAGACAAACAACGGTTTGACCTAAAAATATCAAAATGCGTAAACAAAGACACTTACATCTTGGATGCCCTTGAGGACAGCTAAAACATACCAAAAATAAATTTCAAAGTGAACTATCCCTTTAAATGTCACTCTGGTACAAAGAGAAACGGCTTCACAGTTTGCTGCCCATCGAGATTTTAAATGTTAATCCTGGAACAATACCTCGATAGATTTTGCCTGTTTTTTTGTCTTTTTCAATCTGAGAATGTTTGCATTACTGTCGTGCTTTCTGGTGCTTTAACCTCAAAGAGAATGTGTGTTTCTTCTTTCGTTCATCTTCACCTTCACGTCGTCCCTGCACTGTTTACCTTCTTCTGCAACCCGTCGGATGCTTTCGTTTTGAGTTAAACGACTGTTTTTTTTTTTACTATAGTATAGTGTAAAAGGGAAAGTCATTAATTTCACCATGTTATAGTTCTTATTGTTTGCGCATACTCCCTTAAAAAAGTCGCTTTCTTCACAATTACGTTTGGATTACATGAATGCACCAGGTGTGTTTTTTACAGAACTGCCGTTTTAATGGGTCATGGGTATCTTTTGCTACTACTGAAAATGAAATCATGTTTATTTTCCCCACAGAGAACTAAAAACTTGAATTTTAGCTCTGATTTGATGTTTCAAATACCCGTACTTGATAAAATCATGTAGCATTTTCGCCCTTTAAATTGAAAGACAGCACCGTTTGTATGGAAATGTTCTTGTATGGATGGTTTTTGGTCATGAGTTGGCACTCGCTGATTGCAGTTTTTATGTCTAGATAAGTTTTGAAGGTACTGCTAATTCTTGGGTACACCTAAAAGCAGAAATGTAATGTATATTGTACAATCTTAACCTGCGTTTTTCATGTTTGAACTTCAATGACGAGAGTTTCCTCAATTGTGTTTTTTTCTTACAGCTTTTTGTTTCCATTTTTATAATTATTGTTGTTATAATTATTAATTTTATGTTTGATCCTATATGCATACATTGAAAATTGTTACTTCTGTTATTTTATGCCATAATCTAAGTGGTGTTGGCAAAAGCTTTCCCCTGTTTTTAACAATTCGTTGTGGCCTTGGTTGCCAATTGTGCATTGCAGTTATGTATCGAATATCTTCAATGTTAGGGTTTGTACAATATAATCAAAACAATGTATAGCAATACCAATAAAATGGCATGGGTCTCCTTGGACCATATTTCTTAAAACACACTTACAACTTTGTAAAAGTGTCTTTATTCTCTTTGACAAAAAGCACAGTACTGAACAACAGAGTATCTCAGCTTATAACAACTTGTGAGAGTTGATTGTATTTTGTAATGAATTATCGCCACTGCAGGTTTACTGACTGTTCAGAAATAGATAATATTCTTCTTCTTACAACAAAGTACTATGGTGTTTTAATATATATTTATAAGTTGCTGCCTTAAATGAAGTACAATCATCTTGGATGTTTAAGCTCTTTCAACTCAAATTACGTTAAACTGACTAGAAACTTCTTTTTTTTTTATCTAGAAAGTACTTTTGTGTAAATATTTCAGGATTATTTTTGGCGCACACAAATACATTTAAAGAGATTTTAACGGGATAGATAAAATTCTGTCATTTCCCCCTCATGATCTGAGCATGTATCTCTTCTGCTGAAAACTAAAGATGATATTTTAACCAAACTTCCAAAGTGTTTCCTTTAAATGTCATCTGTTTGGCTACAAACACTCTTCATAATATATTGTTTTGTATTCATCAGAACAAAGACATTTATTTAGGTTCGGAACAAATTGAGGGCGAGTAAATGACAGAATTTTCATTTTTGGGTGAACTATCCCTTTAAAAACATCTCAACGCGCTGAGAAAAGTAACAGTCTAGAAAATTTCACCCGAATAATGAATTTAATTGAAATAAGGCAGGGAATAGTTAAAATAGAACAACTATTATTTTGATCTGTCGTACCTGACCGAACAGATTAAATGAGAAAAGTAAACGAACTCATTTTCCCAACAATCCAGTCATCATCGAGGCGCTTGTTGATGACGAAACCGCTACACCGACGCCGGACTCACGCGTGACGTCACCAACTTCAATGCATTTGCTGCAAAATAGCTCTTGTGGGAAAACAAACGAATAAAACACTTCCTTTGACCATTGTATTGCAAAACTCTGATTATGCGCCATTCAAACGCGTGTGTCAGTCAAAGAGAGACGCTTGATAAAGCTTTATTTTGATTCATGTGAACACGTTTACTCATGTTACAGGTTAAAGTTAAATGATAAATGTCCAACAAACGCGTTTGATAAAGCGAATGTCTTTTCTTCAGAGACATCTGACGCTAGATCAGTAAGTTAGATGAGGAAGTCGCGGTCGGACAGGATATGAGACTCAAAAGCTCATGAAAAACTGTCCATACCAGAGATTATACTAAAGCGCCGAAGACTGTTTTGGACTGATTGAGTGAAACCTTTTCAAGTAAGTTAATAAAGGTAAGATCGGATCTCCAGCATATAAGATTGCATGTAATCCCATTTAAGTTAACCCTCAGGTGCTCTTCGGTCATTTCTGACCGAAACCTTTTCTGTTTTGAATTTTTTAAAATCACAGCTTCATCGGAATGTTACGAAACTTGGTGACTTTTTAATGGCATTAGGTATGTGAACACACAAAAAAATTAGGTCATGAAAAAAAAAAAGTCACACTTGTGCTCTTCGCTCAAAAATGACCGACCATAGGAAATGAATGGGAAATTGACAAAAACACAAAAACTTTGAGAATTTTTGTGTGTACAATCTACAAATCGGCCACGATGCAGAAAAGTGCTCAGCATTGAAGGGGTGACACTCTAAAACATCAAGAGTGCAAAACAGACATACCCACCCCTACACACACTTTTATACACAAAAACACCAATAAATTGTGATTAAAGAAATCTGTTTTGAATATTTAAAAATCACAGCTTCTTCAGAAAATTACGAAACTTCGTGACTTTTATGGCATTATGTATGTGAACACACACACAAAAAATGAAGTCATGATTCGAGCAATTTAGGTGGTCTGTCAAAAATTACCGACACATAGGAAATGAATGGGAAATTGACAAAAAAAAAAAATTCTCTGAATTTTTGTATGTACAATCGACAAATCGACTACACTTCTAAAAAAAAAAGTACACCGCAGGAAAGGGGTGACAATCTACATCTAGAGTGCAAAACAGACACACACACATACAAACACACTTTTATGCACATACACACCAATAAATTTTGATTACAAAAAGTATGTTTTGAAATTTTAAAAATCACAGCTTCATCGCGATGTTACGAAACTTCGTGAGTTTTATGGCATTATGTATGTGAACACACAAAAAATTGAGGTCATGATCTGAGCATGCTAAGTGGTCTTAAAAAAAATAGTCACACTTGTGGTCTTCGGTCAAAAATGACCCCCATAGGAAATGAATGGGAAATTGTCAAAAAAAAAAAAAATTGTGAATTTTTGTTTTTTGTCATTTTTTTTATAAGAAATAGTTTTTGAGATTGTTTCAACTGTGTATTCAAATCCAACAACAAAAAAATGTGTTCATAAACAGTTGGGGAATTCACATGCCTCTCCATAGAGAGCTGTACATGCCATCTAGTGGTTACAACATGATTCTACGCTTTTTCTCTATACTGTAACCAGATGGTGCTAATTTTCTTCAAAAAAATATTTTTTTTCTGAAGGCCTAGACTCTATATTAAACTAAAATACTGCATTAATATTTTTTTGAAAAAAATAATATATATATATATATATATATATATATATAGAAAAATATATATATATATTTTTCCATGGCAAAAATAAACCATAATAATTGCATAAATATTAATAAATTCAATTAAATTGTCTCAAAATACTAAATTAAAAAGAATAAATATTATAGAACAAAAATAAATTGCATTGGTTTTACTGGGATGGAGAAAGTTTCATTTTTAGGTGTCCGGTCACTTTTGACCGGGAAGATAACAAGTGTGACTCCGAAATGAAGAGCACCTGAGGGTTAAAAGATCCTCCATCATTTGATTGCTTTTTGCACACATTCAATTAATTGTGATTTAAAGTGTGATTTAAGTGTCTATATATAGTTTGTCACTACCTTCAATAATCTATGTCTCTGTGTGTGTTTGCAATAAGTATTTTATGTTCAGGCTTCATTTTTGATCACTGTAAAAACAGTCAAATATTACATTTAAAAGAACGGTTTTCTTTTGTATTATATTTATTCATATGATGTATGATTACATACAACATTTAAAACTTTTTATAATATATATATATATATATATATATATATATATATTATTTACTATGTTGCTTAATATGGGCTTACATACATGCTCTCTCTCTCTCTCTCTCTCTAGAGATACCTTATAAAAAACATAGTAATAACTGCTGAGAATTTATGCCACATGAATAACTACATTTTAAACATATAATAAATCAATTAGCAAACACCATCGCACACCTGCAGGTGAAAGGTGTGTCAGAAAAAAAGACCAGTACACTACCAGTTTGCAAATGAGTATCAATTTTATACATATGCTTAGGCATATATATATATATATATACACACACACATACACATATATACAGGCTCAGTGGCTGGTCTCCTTCATATCTCAGTCAGTAAACACAGATCCTCCTGGCGCCTGTCAGTGTTGTGTGTGTGTGTGTGTGTGTGTGTGTGTGTGTGTGTGTGTGTGTGTGTGTGTGTGGAGCAGCTGTGTCTGTGTTTACTGTCCCTGAGATCATAACGCTGTTGGAGCAAATGTTGATGTGTACTGGTGTAAAATGAATACACACTGATTCACTGTCATCACAAACACATGCTGCATTATTCAGATCACTCAGTGTGTGTGTGTGTGTGTGTGTGTTACTGTGAGTTTATATTAGAACGATCTTAGGGGATTTGCAAGAATCTCGTGTCATAATTTCATAAATTAATGTCAGTAGTGAATGATATGCCATAGTATTACCATAGTGTGATCCCATTATAATACCATCACTTAATGTGTCAATTAACATCAATTATAATGCATTAAATTTTGTCATAAATAATTGTAACCAAAGTTAAAATGCATTATAATATTGCCAGTACTGAAATGTTTGTCATTTGATTGAATGCATTACAACAATGAATAGATCAGTGTTATAATGAATTATACAACACTGCATTATAACACACAGTATATTACATTAAAATGTGTATATAAGTGTATGGTCACAGCCCGTCTGCAGGGTGTGTTGTGTACAGTGTCACCATGGCAACACAGTAAGTGGACCTTTGACCCTCGGGATTGAGGTGGAGCCATAATAATATCCACCAGGAGCCGCGCTTTATGATTTATGAGCGCTGATCTCTGTTTGTGGATTTACTCAGTCAAAGGTGTTTAAATGACTCGCATGGTTCCTGTGAACTAGTTCCTGTTAGAAAGCTACTGACCAAACACACCGTCTCGGTTTAATACAGATTTTAGCCAGGTCAGGTAAATATGAAATTATGTATTAAATATGTATTTTATATTATTATATAGTGTTTTTTTTTTTTCACAGTATGTTTCAACATGGCTAAAGACAAACTAAGTTCAGTTTTTAGTGCAGTGTTTAGTGTAAACAGTGTCGAGCGTAGAGTAACGCTCATTCTGAGAAATGACCAACTGAATCAACCCCGTTTTGTTTTGTGTGTTGGAACTGAATTCTCTCATCTATCCTCACAGACCATCCCATAAGACGTATCGCCATGACAACCCCAGAGCCAATCAGATTACGTGTCTTCTCTCTCAACTGCTGGTAAGTTCACTCTTTACGTCGATACGCGGCTCCTTTTGCTGAAGTATTCTGATATTCATAATTAATCTATCTAACGGATCCTACTGGGAATATTTTATAGGGTTCCAACTTAAAAAACAAAAAAGCCGAAACAAATTATTAAAATATTATCTGAAAAATATTTACCTTGTACGGAAGTGTATTGCATTCACTTGAAGAAAAAAATAATCTACTGTTTTTCTGAATTAACACGTTAATTATCTCAGAATTACCAGATAATTTTTCATGAAAAAAAGTTTCTGATGTGTTTTTCTGAATTAACGAGTTAATTATATCAGAATTACCAGATAATTTTTCATGAAAAAAAAGTTTTTGCTGTGTTTTTATGAATTAACGAGTTAATTATCTCAGAATTAGGAGAATTATTAATGGAAAAACAAGTTTTTGCTCAGTTTTTCTGAATTAACGAGTTAATTATATCAGAATTACCAGATAATTTTTCATGAAAAAAAAGTTTTTGCTGTGTTTTTATGAATTAACGAGTTAATTATCTCAGAATTACCAGATAATTTTTCATGATAAAAAAGTTTTTGCTGTGTTTTTATGAATTAACGAGTTAATTATATCAGAATTACCAGATAATTTTTCATGAAAAAAAAGTTTTTGCTGTGTTTTTATGAATTAACGAGTTAATTATCTCAGAATTACGAGAATTATTAATGGAAAAACAAGTTTTTGCTCAGTTTTTCTGAATTAACGAGTTAATTATATCAGAATTACCAGATAATTTTTCATGAAAAAAAAGTTTTGCTGTGTTTTTCTGAACTAACGAGTTAATTATCTCAGAATTACGAGAATTATTAATGGAAAAACAAGTTTTTGCTGTGTTTTTCTGAACTAACGAGTTAATTATCTCAGAATTATGAGAATTTTTAATGGAAAAACAAGTTTTTTGCTGTGTTTTTCTGAATTAACGAGTTAATTGTATCAGAATTACGAGAATTTTTAATGGAAAAACAAGTTTTTGCTGTGTTTTTCTAAATAAATTAAACAAGTTAATTATCTCAGAATTATGAGAATTTTTAATGGAAAAAACAAGTTTTTGCTGTGTTTTTCTGAATTAACGAGTTAATTATATCAGAATTACGATAATTTTTAATGGAAAAACACGTTTTTGCTGTGTTTTTCTGAATTAACGAGTTAATTATATCAGAATTACCAGATAATGTTTTATGAAAAAAAGTTTTTGCTGTGTTTTTATGAATTAACGAGTAAATTATCTCAGAATTACGAGAATTTTTAATGGAAAAACTAGTTTTTGCTCTGTTTTTCTGAATTAACAAGTTAATTATATCATAATTACCAGATAATTTTTCAAGAAAAAAAGTTTATGCTGTGTTTTTATGAATTAACGAGTTAATTATCTCACAATTACGAGATCATTTTTAATGGAAAAAGTTTTTGCTGTGTTTTTATGAATTAACGAGTTAATTATCTCAGAATTACGAGAATTTTTAATGGAAAAACTAGTTTTTGCTCTGTTTTTCTGAATTAACGAGTTAATTATATCATAATTACCAGATAATTTTTCAAGAAAAAAAGGTTTTGCTGTGTTTTTATGAATTAACGAGTTAATTATCTCAGAATTATGAGAATTATTAATGGAAAAACAAGTTTTTGCTCAGTTTTTCTGAATTAACGAGTTAATTATATCAGAATTACCAGATAATTTTTCATGAAAAAAAAGTTTTTGCTGTGTTTTTATGAATTAACGAGTTAATTATCTCAGAATTACGAGAATTATTAATGGAAAAACAAGTTTTTGCTGTGTTTTTCTGAATTAACGAGTTAATTATCTCAGAATTATGAGAATTTTTAATGGAAAAACAAGTTTTTGCTGTGTTTTTCTGAATTAACGAGTTAATTGTATCAGAATTACGAGAATTTTTAATGGAAAAACAAGTTTTTGCTGTGTTTTTCTAAATTAACAAGTTAATTATCTCAGAATTATGAGAATTTTTAATGGAAAAACAAGTTTTTGCTGTGTTTTTCTGAATTAACGAGTTAATTATATCAGAATTACGAGAATTTTTAATGGAAAAACACGTTTTTGCTGTGTTTTTCTGAATTAACGAGTTAATTATATCAGAATTACCAGATAATGTTTTATGAAAAAAAGTTTTTGCTGTGTTTTTATGAATTAACAAGTTAATTATCTCAGAATTACGAGAATTTTTAATGGAAAAACTAGTTTTTGCTGTGTTTTTCTGAATTAACAAGTTAATTATATCATAATTACCAGATAATTTTTCAAGAAAAAAAGTTTATGCTGTGTTTTTATGAATTAACGAGTTAATTATCTCACAATTACGAGATCATTTTTAATGGAAAAAGTTTTTGCTGTGTTTTTATGAATTAACGAGTTAATTATCTCAGAATTACGAGAATTTTTAATGGAAAAACTAGTTTTTGCTCTGTTTTTCTGAATTAACGAGTTAATTATATCATAATTACCAGATAATTTTTCAAGAAAAAAAGTTTTTGCTGTGTTTTTATGAATGAACGAGTTAATTATCTCACAATTACGAGAATTTTTAATGGAAAAACTAGTTTTTGCTCTGTTTTTCTGAATTAATGACTTAATTATCTTCAAGAAAAAAATATATCTCATAATTGGGAGATAATTAACTCGTTAATTCAGAAGTCAATTTTGTTTCCTCAAGTGAATGCAATACACTTACTTATCTTCCCTATCTTTCTACAAGATATTTTTCATACCAAGTGACAAAATACCTTTTTTTTTTAGATATTTATAATAAATAATTTTCATTTCATAAAAAAATATAAAACAGAAAACATGTAAATAAACCTTTTTACTGTGTGTTTCAGAAATTTGCATATGCAGATTTGTGATTTTTCATTTCTTACTGTTAAAATGGATATTTTTATTTTTCCCTCAAATGTGTATGCGCTGAATTGATATCATGAAGTGCTAAATGTGTAAAGGATGAGTGCCTGAGTTTGCTGTGATTGTTTTAGGGGGGTCCGATACCTCAGTAAGAACTGCAGGGACCGGTTTGTTCTGATCGGAGATCTGCTGAATCAGGAACAGCTGGATATAGCGTTACTGCAGGAGGTGAAGCAAACTTGCACAAGTATAGATGTTTACAAGCATACACACACACATTCATAATTTCGAATATGATTCAGATGCGTCTGTTGCCTTTCAGCTGATGGTTGAAACAGGATTGTACTGTAGAATGACATGTTTTGGTTACAGGTCTGGTGTGAGGAAGACTTTCTGTTTTTAAAGAAGAAGCTCGGCAGCGTCTATCCGTTTTCCCATTATTTTAAAAGGTAAATCATGTTTAAATGCATGAATATATCCATGAAGTCCCTGAAAAGTTCTTCAGGCTTTAATGCACAAATTTGGGACACAGTTGTGAACGCATTTTCTCGTCTTCAGTGGATTTATAGGAAGTGGACTGGCCGTGTTTTCCAGACATCGAATCCATGACGCTTTTCTGTACAGATACTCATTAAACGGATACCCGTACATGGTGGGTCTGATCAATTATGTGTACAGACATCCTGCTTTTCTACTTTAATATAAATGAAGTTTACAAGAAATGATCATATTCACAATATAGCACATTATTGAGTACCTTATTGCATTTATAAAATACTTAATAATGTACATAATAAACATATTATGGTTTTAAACAATATTTTACATCCTAATCAGTCAAAACTGTAAACCATACATCAATTATTGACACATACTTACTTATTAATAAACTGTGTCACATACTTATTAAACAACTGTGTGTAATGATCTGATCTTGAATCAGGCTCAGCATGGCGACTGGTTCGGTGGCAAGGCTGTCGGGAAGGTCCTGCTTAACATCAGTGGGCTGAATGTTCATGTCTTTGTAACTCATGTAAGTTCATGCAAAATGTGTGTACGAGTCTTATTTTACTATTGAAGTATTTATTTATATTTTGAATTTACTGTTTATTTTTCATTTTAGTTATTTTATTATGTGCTTTTGCCATTAGCACTTATGTATGGAAGCTTGTTTTCGCCACAGAATGAAAAAATAAAAAAGGTAATTGAGACTTTTTATCTCGCAATTCTGACTTTATTTCTCAGATTTCCGTGTTGTAAAGTCAGAATTGATTGATATAAAGTCGAAATTGTGAGATATAAAGTCGCAATTGCGTGATATAAAGTCAGAATTGTGAGATATAAAGTCAGAATTGCGAGATATAAAGTCAGAATTGTGAGATGTAAAGTCAGAATTGCGAGATATAAGTCAGAATTGATTGATATAAAGTCGAAATTGATTGATATAAAGTCGAAATTGCGAGATATAAAGTCAGAATTGATTGATATAAAGTCGAAATTGCGAGATGTAAAGTCAGAATTGATTGATATAAAGTCAGAATTGCGAGATATAAAGTCAGAATTGCGTGACAAAGTCAGAATTGATTGATATAAAGTCGGAATTGATTGATATAAAGTCAGAATTTTGTGATATAAAGTCAGAATTGATTGATATAAAGTCGAAATTGTGAGATGTAAAGTCAGAATTGATTGATATAAAGTCAGAATTGATTGATATAAAGTCAGAATTGATTGATATAAAGTCAGAATTGATTGATATAAAACACAACACTGGCATGAATGTTTGTTTATTCCAGCTGCATGCAGAATATTGCAGAGAGAAAGATTCATATCTCCCGCACCGAGTGGTTCAAGCCTGGGAGCTGCAACAGTTCATAAGGTCAGAAGTCTATTTTTGCAGTTTTACCCATGATGGCTGTGGGTTTATTTCAAGCCTAACATACACTCACCTAAAGGATTATTAGGAACACACACTAACACTGTGTTTGACCTTTAGAACGGCCTTAATTCTACGTGGCTTTGATTCAACAAGCATTCTTTAGAAATGTCGGCCCATATTGATAGGATCGCATCTTGCAGTTGATGGAGATTTGTGGGATGAAGCTCCCGTTCCACCACATCCCAAAGATGCTCTATTGGGTTGAGATCTGGTGACTGTGGCGGCCATTTTACTACAGTCAACTCATTGTCAAGAAACGACTGTGACATGGTGTTTTATCCTGCTGGAAGTATCCATCAGAGGATGGGGAAATGGTGGCCATAACGGGATGGACATGGGCAGAAACAATGCTCAGGTAGGCCGTGGCATTTAAACGATGCCCGATTGGCACTAAGGGGCCTAAAGTGTGCCAAGAAAACCATTACACCACCATCACCTGCACAGTGGGAACAAGGCATGATGGATCCATGATCTCATTCTGTTTACGACTCGACTAAACAGAAATCGAGACTCATCAGACCAGGCCACATTTTCCCAGTCTTCAACTGTCCAGTTTTGGTGAGCTCTTGCAGATTGTCGGCTCTTTCTCCGATGTGTAGTGGAGATGAGTGGTACCCGGTGGGGTCTTCTGCTGTTCAAGGTTGTGTGTGTTGTGGCTTCATACCTCGGTTGTAACGAGTGGTTATTTCAGTCAAAGTTGCTCTTCTATCAGCTTGAATCAGTCGGCCCATTCTCCTCTGACCTCGAGCATCAACAAGGCATTTTGGCCCACAGGACTGACCCATACTGGATGATTTTCCCTTCTCACACCATTCTTTGTAAACCCTAGAAATGGTTGTGTGTAATCCCAGATTGTGAAATACTCCGACACCAACAACCATGCCACGCTCAAAACTGCTTAAATCCCCTTTCTTTCCCATTCTGACATTCAGTTTGGAGTTCAGGAGATTATCTTGAGCAGGACCACACCCCTAAATACACTGAAGACACTGCCATGTGATTGGTTGATTAGATAATAGAGAGCCTAAGTACCGCCCCTTCCGGTCGACCACCATTGGACCTTATTTCGGAAAAATATTGAATGGTAGTCGATGGCGAGAGACAACAAATATTTTGATCTGGTTTGAATTGTGCCCTGAATTACACATATGATGTTTGTCAATTTAAAAAATACATTTTAAAGTAAAGAAAGTCGCAGTTTGATGTAAAACCGTTGACTGTGAAAATACGTAAGACTACAAACCCCAAAGGCGCACATTTTCTCTCAATGAATGAATAACTTACTGAGGCTGTCTGTCATTGTTTCTATAGTCTTACGTTATAATCGTAACGTTACGCCGTCATGCCTGAGTGTTTTGTACCACATGAGCAGCGGATCTCACTCGTTGTTTCGCTTCTGGGAGATGTAGTTCACAGAGCGATTTTCACATAAAACTAAAAGTTACTCTTCTGTTTTATGACAAACTGCGACGTTTTTGACTTTCAGGATTATCTTTTAAATCGACAAACATCATATGTGTAATTGGGGTCACAGTTCAGACGGAATAAAAAGATAAGTTGTCTCTCGCCATTGACTACCATTCATATTTTTTCCGAAATAAGGCCCCATGAGCCGGAAGCGGAGGGGCGGGACTTAGGGGCTCTATTGCATTAATGAGAAATTGAACAGGTGTTTCTAATAATCCTTTAGGTGAGTGTAGTTTTTTTAATCTTTCAATGAAAGTTGCCTGAGATCACACTGATCTGATCAGGGTTTTTGTTGAAAACAAACGTAAGCCACTCAGATTCCTGCTCTGATTCCTCAATGTATACGACTTAAAGGCACACGAGTGCTGGAGCGGACGTGGTGATCCTGGCTGGAGATCTGAACATGCACCCGGGCGACCTCGGCACCAGACTGCTGAGGAACTACACCGGACTGCTGGATAGCTTCAGTGAGGCCGCCCACTTTGACGTTAGTAATGCAGTGTGATCTTATGATGATATGTTGCATAGCTTTACTCCTGCTGTTAAGATGCGTTCTGGTCCATCGGATCATGAGTAGACGATGCAGACACATCCCCGTTTACACCTGGTGTCTCTTTCGCAGTGTTGGATGTAACTAATTACTAACTAATTACTGTAATTTAATTACTTTTCCCTTGAAAATGTAAAGTAAGGGATTACTCTTCATTTATCTGTAATTTAATTACAGTTACTTCTGATGTAATTGAGGTAAATACTTATGAGGCGACCGCACTCGTACAAATTCGTATGAATTATTGTAAAATATGCATGAAAATGTGTGAGATCAGACATAAAACAATAGTGGGTTTAACATCAAAATGTATTGTCTGATGTTAAAAAGTATGTTTTTATAATGTAACCTTCTCCACCTTGGTCCGTTTAGGGATAATTCGTGCAATTTTATAGTATTTATTTGAAAGAATTAAAGCAGATTCATGTCTATCCTTGTTTTATTCTGCTGGTTGAGATTGATAATTAGTAATTAAATACTTTTTAGAGAGAGTAATCTAATTACACTGTTGAATTAGTAACTAGTAATTAATTACTTTTTTAGAGTAACTTACCCAACACTGCTCTTTTGTCCTCTTTCAATCACTTCTGTCCTGATTTCTTCGAGGGGAGTGTTTATGGGTGGGGAAATATGTTTTTTTGTTTTCAGATCGGAAGAAACACACGGAGAGCAGCGGCTTTAGTTTCTCGGACAGACTCAAGACCAGACGAACGCTGTGAGTGTGTGTTAGATATCAGGAATGATGAGAGAACATTGTGATGGTTCGTTTTTTATAGAACCAAAGTTTGGTCTCAAGCCGAGCAAGTTTAAATCCCGTCTGGCTAGAGCGCTTCCCATAATCTTTAAAGGTCAGTAGGCGTCTCGTGTGGTTGTTTTAATGGATTCGAACACATGAGTGTTTACAGTACAAAAGCAATCCGGTCGAATGTGTTTTCAACTACCGTAAACGTATATGTGTTTCCGTCGTCTACTTGTGATCCGATCGACCAGAACGCATCGTAATGGCACAGCAGGAGTAAACAGGGCTCAAGTTATGATTTATAATGATATCCTGTCTGTCGCTAATACCAGGGATGTGAGGAAGGATTCACCCATATATCTGAAAACCCTTTCACACACACGGATGGTCTCGTTCCTTTTGGGGGAGGAGTCCGGATAGACTACGTCCTGTTCAAGGTAAAACAATTTCTATTACGTAGTTATTAGTATGATAATTTACTCGCCCCCATGAAATCCAAGACGTCAGTCGAAAAGAAATGGAGGTTTTTGATGAAAACATTCCAGGATTTTTCTCCATATAATGGATTTCAATGGGGACCAAACGGTTCAAGGTCCAAAAGACAGTTTCAGTGCAAACCGCAAACTGTTCAAAGGGCTTTAAACGATTCCAGACGATGAATAAGGGTCTTATCGAGTGAAACGATCGCTCATTTTGATGAACGACTTCAAACGGGAGAGTCACGAATGCGCATCACAGAGCAGAGCAAGGCGAGCATTTGAGCTTATAAAACATAAACTTTGTTATTTTTTTTAAATGAGCGATGGTTTCGCTAGATAAGACCCTTATTCATCGTCTGGTGTCGTTTAAAGCTGCACTGAAACTGTCTTTTGGACCTTGAACCGTTTGGACCCCATTGAAGTCCATTATATGTAATGTTTTCAACAAAAACCTTAATTTCTTTTCGACTGAAGAAAGAAAGACGTGGATATCTTGGATGACACGGGGGCGAGTAAATTATCAGCAAAAGTTTTTAAAAAAAAGTGAACTACTCCTTTAAGTGGTGTTTTCTGAGACTCAAACTGTTGCTTATAATCTGGTTTAATGGTCTGTACAAACCCAAAATATTAAACTTTGACAACTTTCTAGTTTTCGAACTATTCTTGGAACGATAGATTCTTCTACCTAATAGTTTTGTCTTTCTTTGCTCGTACACACAAATACTGACAGCGCTGTTTCTTGCAGGGATCAGAGGAAGTAGATGTGCGCTGTGAGTCTTTGTCCACCACTAAGGGTCCAGTTCCTGGACAGCCCTTTCCTTATTCAGACCACGAAGCTCTCACTGCCGAGTTCCTGTTTACACCAACTAAAAAGGGAAATGGATGCAAAGAGAGAGAATTTGGCTGTATTCCAGGTATTTGGAGTCTTGAAATATTATTACGTTCATTTTTGCATGCAACAACAACAACAACACAATAAACACATGCTGTGCTATTTTCTGCTCCATAATGAAGTTTGGAAATTGACTCTGTTTTTTGGATGTCAAGGTGTTTTATAGGAACATTTCACCCAAAATATTCATGTACTCGCCCTCATATTGTTCCAAAATCACATAATATATATATATATATATATTATTTATTTTTATTTTTTATTTTTTTTCCTGAGAAATGCATTAAGGAGAAAATGAGAAATCTTCACATAACTTGCCTGAGAAGGTAGTACAAAAAATGATTGTTGATTATAATTTTTTTTATTATTAAATGATTATTTTCATTTTGGGGTGAACTACTTCTTTAAAGATTGTTTTGACATCATCAACTATTTGAGGCTGGTAATATGTTTTTTAAAACGAGGTTTTTGGAAGAAGTATCTTTTATTTGATCAAAAATACAGTAACAGTAATATTGTGAATCGTCAATAAAATGGGTAAGTTGTTTTTAGTAATAATAGAAATATTATTAATAATAAATTTAATGTAGATTTATACGATTACTTTCAACTATATAACAATTAAAATGCTAAAAAAGAAACATTAAATCAAACTTAATTGCATTTTTTCCCTCAATAACTAATCAATTATTTTTATCGAAAAATATATAGTTTTTGAAACTTCTGAAATCGTATGTATGTATTTATGGACCACCTTTTATTTGATCAAAAATACATTATATTATTGCAATTTCAAATAAATGTTACGTATTTATTGTATTTATTCCTGTCATCATTACTTCAGAAATCACTCTAATATGATGATTTGCTGCTCAAAAAAACATTTCTGATTATTATCAATGTTGAAAACAGTTCATATTTTTGTGGAAACCATGATGCATTTTTCTTTTCAGGATTCTTTTAATGAACAGAAAGGTTTTAAAAAACAGCATTTATTTGAAAGGGAAAGGATAAATGTCAATTAAATGTCAACTTTTCAATAGTGTCTATGTATGTTTCTCTCTCAGATAAGCTTCCTGAGCTGGTCAACACAGTCAATGAAGCTCGTACTGAAGTAAAGGTGGGTCTGCACTGCTCTGAGCGCATGCGCCACACCGCGGCTCGCACAGGCATCATGGGTCTCGTCCTGCTAGTACTTGAGTTAGCCATCGCCGCTGTGCCGTTGTTTGCTCTGGGAGCTGAACAGCCCTTCCCTAAAGCCTCTTTCTACCTGCTGGGGGCGCTGTGCTTTGCCGTCCTCCTCTCTACACTGATGCTGTACATCTTCTACAGCATGGAGGTCAAGGCACTGGAAGGCACTGAGGACCAGATGAGACTGGCACTAAGTAGCCTTCAGGAACGGATTAAGGAGTACCCCAAGGCTTTATCATCGGACCATTTGCGAAATTCACTCGACGGCAAGGATTCGGTGCGTTTGTAGCAAAAAAGCTGAACTAAATGTGGTGATCTGAAGGAATACTGAACTAAAACTTTATGAGAAGGACAATGGGTCACTATTTTTGATGTCTTAACTGAACTCAACACAAACTATGCGTTTTTTTCAGGGGTTTTTTTACAATACATTGAGGATAAATCTTCTGGAAACCAGAAAATTAGACAAAATCATTAATTCCATGACATATCTATTTCACTTCATTTGTTCAGTCCAGGGGGCCTGAGGCTGCAGGATGACTTAAAATGTTATATATTCATATAATAATCACTTAATATAGTTAATATAATGGGGAAGCCGTTTTTAGTAATAAAAGAAATATTATTAATAATAAATTTAGTGTAGATTTATACGATTACTTTCAACTATATAACAATTAAAATGCTTAAAAAAGAAACATTAAATCAAACTTAATTGCATTTTTTTTGTCAATAACTAATCAAGTATTTTTTATCGAAAAACATATGAAGAGTTCAGATGCAAAAGCCTCTAAATGCCATTTGAAATTTTCTTCTAGAATGATGATTTTTATCAAGCTTGTATATTTAAGTTCAGTGATTTCACTTAAATGACAATGATAATTACCTATTAATTGTTATTTAAGTGAAATTACTGAACTTAAATATACAAGTTTGTCAAAAATCATCATTAAAGAAGAAAATTTCAAATGGCATTTAGAGGCTTTTGCAGCTGAACTCTTCATATAGTTCTTGAAACTTCTGAAATCATATGTATGCATGTATTTATGGATACATATAGATTTGAAACCACTGCTTTAGAATAATTTACCACTAATTAAATATTCCTTTGTTGACTTTTTTTAAATGGAGACCTGCTGAGCAGGCGTTCCTCTCCTTTGTATGTTAAATGTTTCCAATCATCCACTTTTGAAGTGTGCTTTTATTGTGAATGTGAACAGTTATGTTCATGATACGGCCATTTCGCGATACCAGAAACAACCAAGTGGAGAAAGATAAATCATAGCCTATCATTTAAATTGTTTTGTCAATCCATAAAGTTATTTTCCTTTTGTTTAACCTGGCAACAACCTCATTTATCTCTAATATAACTGTTCTGTTACACAAGTCTACCTTTTAAATAAAAAAGAAAATTCAGCAAGGTGATGTTTTATGTTTATTTTAATGTGATACTTGCCACAAGGGTGCAGTGTTGGTTAGAAGAAACATACGAATCTTTGGTGAGTTTAGAAAAAGTCTCATGGTAGCTGTTAATTATTATTACCCAAATATCCAGTATATTGTCAGTTACGGCATTTAGTGGATATTTGAACTTTTGTTTGAGGATGAAGTTTGGCCTTTCTCAGAGTTTGCATAAAATATTACGCAATAACTTAAATAATCACAGCAAAATGAAGTTTTTAATTGGTGTTTATTATGGTTATTTATTCTCACTTAAGTACAAGAATAGAAAAGTGAGCTCTCCTCGTCTCTGTCACTTAGGACAAACATTGATTGTCTGAAAGTATACGCTGTCATGTGCAGGTGACGCATTGAGACGAGACCCGCCCGTACACTCGTCTGGGTGTGTCCGACTGTTGTCTGCACATGTGCGGTTACTAATGCAGGCTGATGGCCCAAATAATGAGTCTTCACTCTTAGTCATGGAGGTTCTCAGCTTGAGCTCTCATGGCTGCAGTCTTTTGTTCATTTTGGAAAATAGTGTCTCAAATAAATAGATCAGAGCGAAAACACATTTGGATCTATATTTTCATATATATTCAATAGTATATATTTAAGGTTTGGGATTGCACAGTAAAACATTCAAGGCACATTCATTGGGAAAAAAACACAGTAACATTTTGACCAAGTTATGACCAAAAGCAGGTCTTTTAGACTATTCTGTCTGTCACAGATGGTATAGACTTCAGTACAGAGAAAAATGTGAGAAATGATATCAACTTAATTTTTAGAATGGTATAGTAAGCTAATTGTAGGCGCAACATGCTTTTTTTACGGTCATATTTACTTCACAATGCATATAAATGAATGTAATTCCTTTGATTTAGCCTGTGTAGCAAATATATCAAATAATATGTGTAAGGTTTCATTATTTAACATAAGTTTACTTCTTTATTAATCTTCTTAGTCAATGTTATTTTCAACATTATTGTATTTGTTATCATTAGTGTAGGCTATGAACTAACATGAATAATAAAAAGCTGGATTTGTAAGGTTTAATAAATACTGCAACAAATGTATTGCTAGTTCATGTTAGCTAATAGGCTACATTAACTCATGTAAACAAATGAGACTTTAATGTAAAGTGTTACCAATTTATTCAATATAACAAATTTATTATCTGACTTTATTATTTTTATAGAAATAGTTTTGGATGCTAAATACAATGTGGTCGTTCTATTATTGTTTACGAAGGGACTATATTTTCTAGCGGAAGTGTGTCACTGACCATTTGCGTATTTTTAAAAAAAATTATTTAAGTTTGAAATCGTCTCGTCTGATATTTTTATGTACTTTAAAATACTGTATTAAAGCATAAACAAGTAGAAAAGCAATTAAAACTATGTTTTGTGAATAAATACGCCGTGCCTTACAACGCCCTACACAACAAAATCAAACGCTTTTAAAGCACATCTATTATCCTTATTAAAAGTGACAGTTTGTTTTATCATTAAAGGGCTTTCTTAGACTCATCATCAGTGAGAGGAGCAGAAAAAGGTGTTGAATGGGCATTTGGGCGTCACATGGGCGTGAATTAGGGCAGGTCTAGTTCAATCTCTCTGTGAGTCAAACCCTGAATCAAACGCACAACAGTCAGACGGAGCAGATAGTTGGAGCTTTACGAATCGGACCTCACCTGTCTCTGGAGGAGAGGCAAAAGCAAAAATGATGCCCGAACCTTTAAAATCGGCTCTTTCGATAGGAACTGTGGAGGACACGTCGCTCGCGCTCCCGTCCGATCAATCCGCGAGATCCGCGCAACAGAGAGTCCTGGACCAGGTGCACACTATCAAGAGGAGCAAGTCCAAATACAGCAGCAAGAGTGTGTCCGGCCTCCCCTCACCCACCAGTGAGTTCATCTCGGCATTGCATTTAATACCAGACGGATTGCATTCCTCCTAGTCAAACTAGGAGGTGTTTTTTTAGTTTAAATTGATAGTTTGGTTGTTAAAGAGTCTAAAAAACCTCCATGCTATTAGAACAAAAGACACATTTTGGTTGCGTTTTATTTTACAGTCTTGTTCCCCATGCACATATTTTATAGTTTCTTTCTTCTGTCGAACTCAAAATAAGATATTTTGACGATTTCCATCGACTTCCATTTTAGGAAAAATACAATGGATGTCAACGGGGACCAGAAACTGACGGCTTCCAATATTATTTAAAAAAGCTATCCGTAGTTTCCTTATATTAACCAGTACTTTCTCATTGTTAAGTGCACATACTGTAAAATAAAGTGCAACCCACATTTTGTTCTGCCTGCAGTGCTAGTGCAGTGAAAGTGAAATGATATTATGTGGAGTTGCTCAGATCAACTTGTTCAACTTGATTGGCATTTTTGTTCTCTGTAGAAAATGTTTATACTGTATGTTCATCTATAAAGACCCATTTATACCGTATGTGGATTTATATTTAGTGTATATCTGAGGCCTTTGCTCAATAAGACATTTAAGGCACCTTCCTTGGGGCAAAAAGGCTTGATAACATGGTATTTGCATATTTTTTCACGTCATACTTTTTTTTTTTCTGAACTTAAATGCACTTTTTACAGGAACGGTCACAAAAAAGTGACATGGATTTTTTGTTTTAGATGGGGTACCATAGTAATATTTCCATTACCAAAACTTCTAAAGTAATATTTCAAGGAGAACATTACGCCAACTGAATCAAATTGTCTATTGATTTCTATTATAAACTCTATTTATATGTTCGATAGACAATCCAATACCGTGCAACTGAAAATGTGCATGATTTTCTTTCTTTTTAAAAAAAGAAATCCCTTTAATTGTAAAATATGTATCTTCCTATATTAATATTCCTAAAATATGTACCTCCGCTCTGTAAAATATGTCCCTTCCTATATTACATTAGTTATAGGTTAATAATAATAATACATTTTATTTGGCCAACGCCTTTCTAAATACCCAAGGACATCTTACATGTTTCGGAGGACTTTTTAAAAAAAGGATAACATATTAAAATACATTTAAATTCATAGTAGGCTAATACATGTTACAAATAAATCAGTAAAATGCTAAGAACGCCAGAAGAAAGCACTATAAAAGAGTGTCAGGAGCTTAACTTTGGCAATGTAGGTTTTAAAGATTAAAAGCTTTCTTAAAGAGATAGGTCTTTAACATTTTTTTAAATGATACTGCAAATATTCAAAACGTCCCTCAATGCATGATTTATTTTGGATAAGAATTATAACGCCCTAAAACAGTTTCTTCGATTGCAGGTCCTGAAACTGACAGTGTGTTTTACGACTTCAAGTTTTCTCCCGGAGCCTCGTTCAGCAGAGGAGGAACCATGACCAATGGGGTAAATCATCAGTCATTTCATTCTTCACACGTTCGCTTATTTGTATTTTGCTAATGAGGAACTTCGGGTGTGTATAAATCGTTGTGATTTTCCCACGGTTGGGTGTGTAAAACACATTTCTTTATTCATTAGGCTGAGCGCTTCTCTTTTTAGTCATCGATTCCAGATTACAATAGATATCTGTGGAATGCCAAACGAGCTTTAGCTTGTAACTAATAACGCAGTACGGCTGTCGAACGATTAATCGCGATTAATCGCATCCAAAATAAAAGTTTGTGTTTACATAATATATGTGGGTGCAATTATATAAATACACACACATGCATGTATATTTAAGAAAAAAATATGATTTATATATAAAATATTTATATAAGTATATATATAAATACACACACATGCTTGTACATATTTAAGAAATATTTTCATGTATATACTGCAAACAGATTTATATATACTTATATAAATATTTTATATATAACTCATATTTTTTTCTTAAATATACATGCATGTGTGTGTATTTATATATATAAAATAATTATCCACAGTGCACCCACATATATTATGCAAACACAAACTTTTATTTTGGATGCGATTAATCGTGATTAATCGTTTGACAGCCCTAATATTTAGGGCCTGAGCGCCGATGGTGAGAGAATTGCTCTGTTTATTATTATTATTCTCCAAAATCGATCGCATTTTTGAGGGCCGAAAACTGCACACACGTCAGAACTGGTGAAAATTTAGATCTGATATGCGTTTCAGAATTGGGCGGGGCAAAATGACTCGATAGCGCCACCTATAAAGGTTCAACGGAGTGCGCCTCCCGCTACGTTTCACGTACGTGTACGAAATTGGGTACATGCATGTAATGACCCAATACCTACATAAAAGTCTCTTGGAGCCATTTTGATCTTCCTCTCCGATTTTTGTGCCGTTTTTGCCATTTTCAGGCCTCGTACTTTAACGAACTCCTCCTACAGTTTTGGACATGAGGACGGAAAAAACAATCCATCAGTGTGTCTGTTGAGTCTAATACATTCATTGCTACTGTCGACACTTGTCTAGTTCACTGTTTTCTAGTTAGTTATGGCAGAAAAAGCAAGAATCATGGGAAAAAGCTAAATGAAACCACTCCTCTCCTTCCCTTTTCTGACTCATCAGTGTTGTGTTACCAAACAGCCTGGTTTCTAGGTATTCTGCCAATTTTTCTTTACATGTTGGGTGTATCCATGGGAGTCTTGTTTGGCTTTAGTGGAGCGTCTAATCCAGCCGTGTTGTGTTCCAGCCTAATTTTTTATGTTGTTTTTATTTGCGTAAAACCCTGTTTTGACATCCTGCAAAAGTTATCACCTTTATTTATAGTGCTTTAAAGTGTTTCAAAGCAGCTTTACTGTAACAAGTAGGAAAGTAGTGATGACGGATGCAAACAGAGCTCTCAGAAGACAACGGGGTCATTGTTCAGTTAAGTGTTGACTCAGTACGGTTCATTAACCGTTTACAGTTCATCAGCGATGTCATCATCTAGCTCAGTTCACTTCTCATCTAATACTGTCAAATCAATGATATTGCTGAATATTATGTGAACTATAATGTGGCAAAAGATGTAATTACGCACGAACATACTCCCATAATCAGTAATTATCTCGTAAACCCAACACTGTTGGTTCATAGAGGTAGGCATTTTAATCCATGGACGCACTTTCAGGATTCATTTAAAGGGATAGTTCACTCATAAATAAAAAAAAAAGTTTGAATTCCTGTATGAACACAAAAGAAGATGCTTTGAATAATGCGGTAACCAAACAGTTGATGGTCTCTGTTCATTTCTATAGGATTATTTTAATGGACATTCTTCCAAATATTGTATTTTGTGTTCAGCAGAAGAGAGAAACTCATACAGGTTCTTCCGAGTAAATGATGAGAGAATTTTTCCTTTAAAATGTTGATTTCAGAATCGTTTTTAGTGTATACTTAAAATTAGTACTAAAGTATACTTTTTAGCATGCAGTCTGATCACACTAGTTAACGGCTCTATTTTGCGTTTAGTCATAAATTAAAATGTGCATTTTTACATGTAATTTCTTTGCATTCATTTGTTTGCATTTCAATGTTTAATTATAAATAATATCAGAATTGACTTAAAAACATAAAGTATACCTGTACAGTTTGATAAGTTAAAAGGCTCTATTTTGCATTTAATTAAATATTTAAATGTATTTTTTGCATGTCATTTGTGCATTTTTGCATGCAATTTCTTTGCATTCATTTTTTTTGCATTTCAATTTAAAAATAAAATATTATCATAATTGACTTTAAAACAAAGTATACTTATACAGTTTGATAGCATCAGTTAAAATGCTCTATTTTGCATTTAAATAAAATGTTTGTTGATTTTTTTGCATGTAATTTCTTTGCATTCATTTGTTTGCATTTCAATTTCTAATTATAAATAATATCAGAATTAACTTTAAAGCATAAAATATAATTATACAGTTTGATAGCACCAGTTAAAATGCTCTATTTTGCATTTTTTGCATGTAATTTGTGCATTTTTGCATGTCATTTCTTTGCATTCATTTTTTGCATTTCAATTTAAAAATAAAATATTATCATAATTGACTTTAAAACATAAAGTATACTTATAAAGTTTGATAGCACCAGTTAAAATGCTCTATTTTGCATTTAATTAAAATTTAATTTTTTTTTTGCATGTAATTTGTGCATTGTTGCATGTAATTTCTTTGCATTCATTTTTTTGCATTTCAATTTAAAAATAAAATATTATCATAATTGACATTAAAACATAAAGTATACTTATAAAGTTTGATAGCATCAGTTAAAATGCTCTATTTTGCATTTAATTAAATTTTATTTTATTTATTTTATTTTTTTTTTGCATGTCATTTGTGCTTTTTTGCATGTAATTTCTTTGCATTCATTTTTTTGCATTTCAATTTAAAAATAAAATATTATCATAATTGACATTAAAACATAAAGTATACTTATAAAGTTTGATAGCACCAGTTAAAATGCTCTATTTTGCATTTAATTAAATTTTATTTTATTTATTTATTTTTTTTGCATGTCATTTGTGCTTTTTTGCATGTAATTTCTTTGCATTCACTTTTTGCATTTCAATTTAAAAATAAAATATCATAATTGACTTTAAAACATAAAGTATACTTATAAAGTTTGATAGCACCAGTTAAAATGCTCTATTTTGCATTTAATTAAAATTCAAATTTAAATTTTTTTTTGCATGTAATTTGTGCATTTTTGCATGTAATTTCTTTGCATTCACTTTTTGCATTTCAATTTAAAAATAAGATATTATCATAATTGACTTTAAAACAAAGTATACTTATACAGGTTGATAGCACTAGTTAAAATGCTCTTTTTTGCATTTAATGAAATATTAAAATGTAAAACGTTACCATGTTGTTGTTTTTTGTGTTGCATTATTTCTTTTTGCATTAAAATTTTTATTGCATGCAATTTCTTAATGAGAAATGACGATATCACCTTGACTTTAAAATCATTGTTTCCATGTCCAGAATATGCAAAGGCAAACCTTTGTGCGCAAGTCCACCAACTCCCGCAGCTCCAGCGCTCAACGGGTGACCAGTAACGCCAGCAGGGGAGATCGGCCCTTGTTCTCCAATTCTGGCACCCTCCCGGTCCAGGCACGGTCCAGTAACCAGCTGTACAGCTATAAAGCCACTCGCAGCGCCCCGGACCTGGGCTTCCAGCCCGCAGTGAACGGTGGAGGAGTCGGAGCCACTCAACGCAGCCAAACCGCCAAACAGACCTTCCGGATGGAGAAGGCCTTCAGTCAGCCTAACCAGGCTTTCGGGAACGGCACTTTCGGCAGAATGACCAACAGCAATCAGGTCGGCTCCTTCCAGGCCGTCAGCAGACGCCCGTCTTCCCTGCAGTCCAACGCGGAGTCCAGGACCTCTATGATCAGGAATGGACAAGTCAAGGATATTTCTGGGTGAGTTTGTAGTGTTGTGGTCATGATGTGGTGATTTACTGTAGGCCAGGTCTCACACTCACTCGTGTGTCGGCAGGATGAATGCGGAGAAGCTTATGGCCGATTTGACGATGCAAGAGGCGGTTGACTTTCTGTTCAGCCCGGATGAGAACTACCAGCAGTGTGGAGCGGCTTACATCCAGCACAGCACCTTCACCGACGACAAGGCCAAGCAAGAGGTCTCCACCACACACCACCATGCTTTATCATGGGTTTTTTAATGCATACAAGAGAAATAATATGTTTTTAGGATAGTTAACATGGTATTGCACTATATGTTGATTTAAAGGTTCACTTTTAAAAAAACTTTTGCTGATAATTTACTCGCCCCCGTGTCATCCAAGATGTCCATGTCTTTCTTTCTTCAGTCGAAAAGAAATTAAGGTTTTTGACGAAAACATTCCAGGATTTTTTCCATATAATGGACTTCAATGGGGTCCAAATGAGAGTTTATAAGCACAAATGCTTTTTTCGGGTCATTTCGTTCTTTTTTTTCTTTTTCTTTGAATGAACCAAATAGCTCAAAACAAGATTGTTCATTTTAACAAGCGAGTTCAAACAGGAGAGACACGAACGCTTATAAAACTTAAACTTTGTTATTTATTTTTTAAATGAGTGCTCATTTCGCTTGATAAGACCCTTATTCATCGTCTGGTGTCATTTAAAGCGCTTTGAAGCTGCACTGAAACTCTCATTTGGACCTTGAACCGTTTGGACCCCATTGAAGTCCATTATATGGAGAAAAATCCTGGAATGTTTTCATCAAAAACCTTAATTTCTTTTCGACTGAAGAAAGAAAGACATGGACATCTTGGATGACATGGGGGCGAGTAAATTATCAGCAAAAGTTTTTTTAAAAGTGAACTAATCCTTTAAATACCATACATGTTTTCATAGTATTTTTTATGATAATAAATTTGGAAAAATATCTGTGAATTGACAAAAATGGGCCAGGTAAACACCAAATAATTACCATGTTTTTTAGACGAGCTTCATAAAAAATATTGTTTTGGACATTTACCATGCTTTTAACGTATTTCTTTACAAAATATTCGAGTACCACTGTCAGTACTGTAGTATTTTGAATGGATGCAGCATAATGGTTGTACCATGTCAATACCGTAGTATTTAATATTATAAATATTTGTATCGTATTATTGTCTGATGGTGTTGCCATAATTTTATGATAGTAATACCATGGTAAACTTATGTGGACGGGTACCATGGTATTCTTTGAAATACTAAAGAGCATACATTTTTTACATCAAATTTATATACTATTGTAGTATTTATTAATATTTTGAATTAGCTTTTATTTAGTTTGCTTTATTTGAAGGACCGAAAGTAATGTTTTGAATTGTTCTAGTTTTAGTTGTATGCATGTAGCATCACTGTAGTGTGGTCTGATCACAGTGGTTTATGGTGTCCAGGTGCTGACCCTGAAGGGCATTCAACCGCTGGTCAACCTGTTGAGCAGTCCCAGTCCTCAGATCCAGGAGACGGTGGCCGCTGCCCTGAGAAACGCCGTCTTCAAAAACCAGGCCAATAAAGAAGAAGTGCAGCGCTGTGGAGGAATCCCTCAGGCTGTGCAGATGATCAGCGATACCAACTCTGAGACACAGAAACACCTGACAGGTGACTCACGTCATGTTCATGTCTTTATGGAGACTCCATGATTTTTATACTGTACAAACTGTATAATCTATCGTCTTACACTAACCCGACCCCTGACCTTACCCGTCACAGGGAACATTCTGCTCTTTTACATTTTCTAAAAAAGAAAACGCGGGGGCCGGCTAGTCCTCACAATGTGTGTGATTTGACGTTTTACTATTCTTGTGGGGACATTTGGTCCTCACAATGTAATATAAACATGGGCACACACACACACACACACACACACACACACACACACATACACGTTTGTTTCACTATATTAGTGAGGACCAGTAAAAAGTTTATCATAATATTTCACTTGGATTTTTTTGGCCCTCGAATGTACAGCCAAACCTGTACACACACACACACACACTCAAGCCACACACATAGCCATTTAAAGCACTTGACAGAATAGTAGACAAGATTATGTTCGCGCTCTACTTAAAATATTAAAATGATTATATATTTAATTTTTAATTTAATGATATCCTGCTGAAAATTCAGCTTTGAAATACATACATTTTATATTTTAAATATTATTATTAAAATATTATAATTATTATTAAATATTAAATAATTAAATATTATTATTAAATACATTTTAAATATAATAATATATTTTATAATATATTATGATAGAAAACTCAATTTTTGGATCAAATAAATACAGCCTTGGTGAGCGTTAAACAATCTTGGTTAATTCGTGAATATAGGGTTGTTTATTGTTAATTAATGTTTGTTCAGCTTCTACAATTTGAAAAGCTAAAAATTAGGGCTGGGCACCGATTAATCGCATTCAAAATAAAAGTTTGTGTTCACAAAATATATGTGGGTGTATAATTATTTTGTATATATAAATACACACACATGCATGTATATAGTTAAGAAATTTTCGATATGTATTTTTACATGATTTATATTCAATATCAATAATAATATTTTATATATTAATAACAAGTTTTTCTTTAATATATACATGCATGAGTGTGAATTTTGATATAAAAATTAAATACACACAGTACACACATATTATGTAAACACAAACTTTTATTTTGGATGCGATTAATCGGTACTCAGACCTACTAAAAATGCATTAGTAAATGCAGAAATGAACTCGATCACCTACTAAAGCACAGAGTAAAGTGAATTAATCTTTTTTTATTAATATTTGCTTTTATTAGGGCTGTCAAACGAATAATCACGATTAATCGCATCCAAAATAAAAGTTTTTAAAAAAAAATTTTTAAATACACACGCATGCTTGTATTTATTTAAGAAATATTTTCATGTATATACTGCAAACAGATTTATATATAAGTTGTATTATATATAAATATTTTATATTTAAATAATATTTTTTTTCTTAGATTTACATGCATATGTGAGAATTTATATATATATATATATATATGAAGAGTTCAGATGCAAAAACCTCTAAATGCCATTTGAAATTTTCTTCTTTAATGATGATTTTTATCAAACTTGTATATTTAAGTTCATTAATTTCACTTAAATAACAATTAATAGGTAATTATCATTGCCATTTAAGTGAAATCACTGAACTTAAATATACAAGCTTGATAAAAATGATCATTCTAGAAGAAAATTTTAAATGGCACTTAGAGGCTTTTGCATCTGAACTCTTCATATATTTATACAAAATAATTATACACAGTGCATATTATGTAAACACAAACTTTTATTTTGGATGCGATTGACAGCCCTAGTTTTTATTGTTATTTTTTTGTTTCTCATGCATCTCCTGTGATTTTTTTTTTTTATCATATAAAGCCCTTTGAATTGCCATTGTAATACTTGTGCTGTATAAATCAGATGGTATTGTGTTGTCGTCACACTGATCTGTGTGTGTGTGTTGTCCAGGTCTCCTGTGGAATCTCTCCTCCGCTGATAACCTGAAGCCCGATCTGCTCCGTACGGCTCTGCCCGCGCTCACGGAGAAGGTCATCGTGCCGTTTACAGCCAGCTTAGACGACAATGCCAACACAAGCCTGGCTCCAGAGGCCTTCTACAACGCCACGGGATGCCTACGGTAACGTCACACGTCCTGGATTGTGTTCTGCCTGCTGTAAACACGAGAAACACTCATAACAGTACTATTGTTGTAGAGCCAGTACCTGACGCTCCTTTTACTCGACCAGTGAGCTGTTCAAATATTTTATCTGGGTTTATATTAGCCTGGGCACACCCACAGACCACATACTGTTTGAACAAAACTCGACATCTATCTCTGGATTTACTGATTGAACTTTTGAGCGGAAACGGTTAAACTGCGAGCGCTGTTAAGATATTAAGGCGAGACACTACAGGCATTTTTATTTTGCTTTCATAACATGTCTACTTTCAGAATAGTGGTAAGAACACATCTAAAATACACATTCGTTTAATTTAATTCACTTTATCTACACTTAACCGTCTGTAGATTTCAATTATAATACATCTATTTAAAGGCTGTTTCTTCAGTATCTCTTACATACTCCAAACTTTACACGTTTATTCCTATAAGGTTTTTACTTAGAGGTTTGTTCATGTATCATCTGCCTGATTTATGACATTTTATTCCTAAAAACATGGTAAAAAAAAAAAATATATATATATATATATATATATATATATATGATAATTTGGCTGTATTTTTACTCGGGTTATATTTGTTTGATTTATGGAGTGATAAAGAAATATCCAAAAACCTTTAACTCTGATACAGTATGTCAACAAAATAAAGCTGAACTAAATAATATATGCAAATGAATGCATATTTAATTAGATAATGACTCCTTTGAGTATTTAAGCATATGTGATACAAAAAAATGTTTTTAAAGTACTGTGATTAATCCGCTAATGAAGTATGCTGATATCTATTAGTTGAGCTGATGTATATAGTATTTACTATATTCTCATTTCTCAAGGCACCCGTTAAACTTATATTCACAAGCAAATACTCGGTAAAACATTTGTCTTTTGGTGACTTTTAGGCCATCAGAAGTTCTGTATAACCTTAAACAGCGCATAAACCAAAACACACTGCTATTGGTCACTTCACATGTCAATCATAAAGTCCCCTTTTGTGTGAGTGGGCGGTTCTTGGCCGGCGCAATATTGACACGCCGAGTATTTGCATTGCATGATGAGTGGGCCATAAAAGTGTCAGTGAAGTTATTGGAAGTGTAGCTACAGTATAAGCTTAAATTATCAAAATAGCATATTAACATTCCTCTTAAATTACAGAGGAGGCGTAATTTATCAATGTGCAACAAGAATATTTTCATACTCCAATGGCGTGTTCAGACTTTTATTTTGAAATAGTGATGAACATGAAAAATCATGAAAGAACGATAGAAACCTCAGTTTGTTTTCATACCAAGAGTTCAAAATATAGCATCTGCTCAATTATTTTAGAAAAAAAAGTCTGAAATTTTTTTAAATATGAAGAAAAAAATTATAGATTCACCATCTGTGATGTGGCAGGAAGCTATAACGCACATACTAGTTATTTTTATGTGTTTCTTAGAGTTCAAAATCTGCCAAACTTCTCATATTACTTCTAAATACGATGTGTACTTCATAAATTGTGTAAATAATGGTTCATATCACTCTAAACACATATGGAAATGGAGGCGCCCTTATATGGGCAGTAATAGAGAGCCTAAGTCCCGCCCCTCCGCTTCCGGCTCATGGGGCCTTATTTCGAAAAAAATATGAATGGTAGTCAATGGCGAGAGACAAATTATCTTGTTATTCCGTCTGAACTGTGACCTCAATTACACACATGATGTTTGTCGATTTAAAAGATAATCCTGAAAGTCAAAAACGTCGCAGTTTGTCATAAAACAGAAGAGCAACATTTAGTTTTATGTGAAAATCGCTCTGTGAACTACATCTCCCAGAAGCGAAACGAGATCCGCTGCTCGTGTGTGTGTGCAGTCTGGTACAAAACACTCGGGTATGACGGCGTAACGTTACGATTATAACGTAAGACTATAGAAACAATGACAGACGTTAGCCTCAGTAAAGTTATTCATTCATTGAGAGAAAATGTGCGCCTTTGGGGTTTGTAGTCTTACGTATTTTCACAGTCAACGGTTTTACATCAAACTGCGACTTTCTTTACTTTAAAATGTGTCTTTTAAATTGACAAACATCATATGTGTAATTCAGGGCACAATTCAAACCACATCAAAATATTTGTTGTCTCTCGCCATCGACTACCATTCAATATTTTTCCGAAATAAGGTCCCATGGTGGTCGACCGGAAGGGGCGGGACTTAGGCTCTCTATGGAGTCTGGTTGTGCCCTAGTGGAAGCGTTCGGTACTGCACACACACACTCACTGAAAGCTCATTTACTGAGATAACAACCTAAAATTTGAAACACAACTTGTTCAGATTATTGCAGTTTTAGAGTTACCCAGGTTTTGAAAATATATAAAATATGAATAATATTTTTTTAAAGTTGTACATTTTCATAAACTCAAACTTCTATAACTTTTTTCCGTTTCACTTTCTTAATTTATTATTTCACATCTACATAAATCTGCCAGATGTTTTCAATCTTACGTCTATATTCCAAAGCGTTCTTGAATTACAACCATTTATGTTCGAAATGTGTATTAAAAAAAGGGGGGTGACACTTAACAGGTTAATTCAGTACCGTCCTAATAGACTGTGTGTTGCTTTTGTGAAGTCCACTGCTAAAAACACAATGTTTCTCTGTTTGTCGACAGCAACCTGAGCTCCTCCAAACTGGTAAACCGGCAAGCCATGCGCAACTGCAAAGGTCTGATCGACTCGCTCATGCGCTACTCGGAGTACTGCGTTAATGCAGGGATGCCAGATAACACGGTAAATCTCTGTTGATTTCTATGAGCTACTGAAAATGGAAAACATGGAAATATCAGGCGTGGAAAAACTTCAGCTTTCTATTTATTAGAATTATTCGGTCTGAATCAAAATCTGTTTTCTCTGTAATAGTTCAGTAAAGAGTTGTTTTCATAGTCTGGGTGGAGAATGTTGGTGTGGCATTGATGATTTTTTTTTTAATTTAATCAACTTTATTATGTTG
Source organism: Pimephales promelas (assembly GCF_016745375.1). The sequence continues at coordinate 254,674 of NW_024121107.1, read as the reverse complement.
GTGCCGAAACGTTAAAACCCCCCGAGGGAAAGCGTGTAGAAACACAAGGCGTTTCCAACAGCCAAACATTAAAAACTCTTCATTACTCACTCTTAATTGGCGATCAGATTTGATCAGAGCTTCGCCAGCATGTTTCAACATCTGCTTTCTGTTTCAGTGGATTTAGAGGTAATTAGTGCTTGTCATTTTTTTTTTTTTTTGCAAAACAAGTTCACTTATATACTTGCTGCACATTTAACTTTTATGCAATGAAAATACGTAGAATTTAGATATTTATGTAAATCGTTATTTATTTATGAATGCATTAGGCATAAATGTAAATTATGTTATTAGCGTAACAATGAATTCAAAGTTAAATTGAACTTTTTTACACAGTGCTTTAATGTGTTTTTAACAGTTACTTAATATGAGGCCACAAAAATCGCATGCATTACAATTATACAATACAATTGTTAAAGGAGTAGTTCACTTTAAAAAAAAAAAAAAACTTTTGCTGATAATTTACTCGCCCCCATGTCATCCAAGATGTCCATGTCTTTCTTTCTTCAGTCGAAAAGTAATGAAGGTTTTTGATGAAAACATTCCAGGATTTCCTCCATATAATGGACTTCAATGGGGACCAAACGGTTCAAGGTCCAAATGAGAGTTTCAGTGCAGCTTCAAAGGGCTTTAAACGACACCAGACGATGAATAAGGGTCTTATCAAGCGAAATGAGCGGCCATTTAATAAATAAATAACAAAGTTTAAGTTTTATAAGCACAAATTGTCACCTTGCTCTTTTCTGTGATGCGCGATCGTGACTCTCCTGTTCGAACTCGTTCATCAAAATGAACGAATCTTTTGCTGACTCAACACATTCATTTCGTTCATTGACAAAAAAAGATTACTTTAAAGCCCAGTTTAAAGCAGTTTGCACTGAAACTCTCATTTGGACCTTGAACCGTTTGGACCCCATTGAAGTCTATTATATGGAGAAAAATCCTGGAATGTTTTCATCAAAAACATCAACCATTCCTTTGTTTTTCTTTAATTATGATGCTATAATATTGTGTTGTTGTGTTGCACCCAGTCTTTGGAGAACTGCGTGTGTATTCTGCACAACCTCACCTACCAGCTGGAGACCGAGATGCCGTCTCTCTTCACTAAAATAAACATGCTGGCAAGTCACGCTCGCGATCGCTCCAGTCCTTCAGACGCTGGTCCGATCGGCTGCTTCAGCTCCCAGAGCCAGAAACTGCAGCAGGAGGTTAGTGCCATGGTCATATATATATATATATATATATATACAACAGTACAGTTTAGTTCTAGACCATATAGACTCATGAATGTGCAGAAGTGTGGCATTAAGGATGTTCGTTGTTGTGTTGCAGAGCGGTTTTGACTATCCTGTGATAGAGGACAACAATCCTAAAGGCACCGGCTGGCTCTTCCACTCTAAAGCCCTGCAGATGTACCTCAATCTGCTGAGCTCCAGTGAGAGACCCGCCACGCTCGAGGCCAGCTGTGGAGCGCTGCAGAACCTCACCGCCAACGAAGGCTTAGTAAGACTATGGGCCCTATTTTAACCCTCTGAAACGCAAGTGTCAAGTATCTCTATGGGCGGGTCTTGTTGTTATTTTACCGGCGGGATAAATGACTCTCAAGTTTAAAAGGGGTTGGTCTGAAGTAGCTTCATAATTCATAGGTGTGGTTTGGGCGTAACGTGAAATAAACCAATCAGAGCGTCATCTAACACACCCTTTAAGAGATTGATATTATAATGGCGGATTTACCAGGAGCGTTCACGGCCGTGGAGACCGACGCTCTTGTCAGGACAGTGAAAGACAGAAGTGACGGTGTATGGGGACGGGGGAAACACACACAAATTATATACATATGTGTCTCGCCACTATTGGGCAAACAGGTCTGATCCGTCATTACTACACTCTCGGAAAAAAAAGGTAAAAAAGCTTTCACTGGGGCTGTACATTTTCAAAAGGTACACTTTTCTACCCAAAGGCTGCATATTGGTACCTTAGTGGTACATATTAGCTCCTAAAATGTACATATTAGCACATAAAATGTACATACTACCATCTAAAATATACATATTAGGACCTATGATGTACATATTAGCACCTAAAATGGACATATTAGCACCTAAAATGGACATATTAGCTCATGAAATGTACATATTAGCACATAAAATGTACATATTACCATCTAAAATATACATATTACGACCTATGATGTACATATTAGCACCTAAAATGTACATTAGCACCTAAAATGGACATATTAGCTCATGAAATGGACATATTAGCACATAAAATGTACATACTATCATCTAAAATATACATATTAGGACCTATGATGTAAATATTAGCACCTAAAACGGACATATTAGCACCTAAAATTTACATTAGCACCTAAAATGGACATATTCCCAGACAGCAAACTGACATTGAATCAACGTGGAAACGACGTCTCTCATGACATTGAAACAACGTTGATTTGCTCATCGAATTAACGTTGAACCAACGTCAGACGCGGCATTCTTCAAAGCTAAATGAAATCGAAAATTGGTTTGCTTTCATAACGTTGAAACAACGCGTTGATTTCAAGTTGATTTTCCGTTAGTTTTGAAAGAATGACGCATCTGACGTTGGTTCAACGTTAATTCGATGAGCAAAACAATGTCAGATCAACGTTGTTTCGATGTCATATTTCCACGTTGATTCAATGTCAGTTTGCTATCTGGGTTAGCTCATGAAATGGACATAATAGCACATAAAATGTACATACTATCATCTAAAATATACATATTAGGACCTATGATGTACATATTACCACCTAAAATAGACATTAGCACCTAAAATGTACATATTAGCTCATAAAATGTACATATTACCATCTAAAATATACATATTAGGACCTATGGTGTACATATTAGCACCTAAAATGTACATACTAACACTTAAAAATGTGCATATTAGTACTTAAAATGTACATATTACCACCTAAAATTTACATATTAGGGCCTAAAATCTACATATTAGCACCTAAAATGGACAAAAGTTTACCTTTTGAAAAGGTACAGCCCCAGTGACAGCATTTGTACCTTTTTTTCTGAGTGTACAATTAGCCTGAATGTGTAAGCTAGTTTCAGGCTCATCTTCATGGACACCACAATGATCTCCCTCATGTGTTCGTATGTTTCCTTGTTCTAATGGATGAAAACTGCTGCATCTGTGTTGATGAGAGAATCAAAGTGTGTGTGTTGTGCACCTGCTACATTATGGCCAAGCATGCGCGCTTAAAATAGCATTATGAACAACGAGCATCGCGCCACTGACTTTAGACCAGGTGTTTTCTGGAAGTGTAAAATAGCACTAGGGAACGTTTGCGCCGAAACACGCCGACCCGCCCAGGGAGCGCGAGTTCATTTCCTAGTTTACCGACGTGCGTCTATGGAGGGAAACGCCCACTTTGCACTTGCGTCAGGGTACGAAGTCATTTGCGCCGGCTATGACCAATCTGCCTGGTTTAGTGTGTTGTTGTATTTTATCTATTTATATAGTAATGTTTTATATATTAAGCCTTTTTTATGTACCTGTTCATGGATTAGACTCAAAGAAAATCAAGTATTTTTTGTTTTGTGATATATTTAAAAATATTTAATTAAATTTTCCCCTGATTTTTTTTTCTAATATCATGACAATTATTACGATTAAATAGTTTTTATATGAAAAATATATTTTTTATTGTAAAAATATTTTTTTTTATGTATATATATTTAAATAAAACTATTTAATAATTTTAATAATTTATTTGAAAAGATTTTGCATGCTGATGTCCATGGTTGGAATCAAAGAATATGATAATTATTAATAATATTAAGCATGATTTATTTTTATTTTTATGTAGAATAAATCAGTTTTCCCTATGTTTTATTTTGCAGGTGTCAAATGTGTTGAGTCACACAATCGTTCAGAAGCTGAACGGCCTGAAGTACATCAGTCCATTGCTGCAGTCGTCCAATCCCGCGCTACAGAACAGCGCCGTCGCTCTCCTCGGGAATCTGTCCAGGTCCACACGCACAAACAAAACCATGGGTGAGTGTCAACAGGCCATCGTTCATCATTCATCATTCATATGAGACGGCTTAACATTGTGATGCTATTGTTTTAAAGAGTTGCATCATGGTCTGGGAGGTTAGTTGTTTTGCATCACTTCTGATTGCATTGGATTAATGTTGCCGTGTTTGTGGCATGCCTGTATGTTTCTAGTAATCAGTAAAGTAATAAATACTAAGGTTAGGTATTATTATAACTTAAAGTACTGTTTGTTTTTTAGTGACGTCAATATCAATATCTGAAATAAAAATATATAATATTACCAAATACATTACATTTTTAAAACAATAATATCCTATACTTAACCTAAACTATATATCATTTGTAAGCTTACAATCTATTGAGAAAACAGATTTGGTGATTGATTTTCAAAATAAATGACAGAGGAGCCGTAATTTATCAATTTGCAACAAGAATATTTTCATTCTCCTTAGGCGTGATCAGACTTTTATTTTGAAATAGTGATGAACATGAAAAGAAGGGTACAAACCTCACTTTGATTTCATACCAAGAGTTCAAAAGATAGCATCCGCTCAATTATTTTTATCAATAATTTTTTTAAATATAAAGCAAAAAATGATAGTTTCACCATTTGTGATGTTGCAGGAAACTATAACGCACATACTTGTTATTTTTATGTTTCTTAGAGGTTGAATTCACATAAAAATTTGCCAAACTTCTCATATTACTTCTAAATAGGATGTCTAGTTCATAAATTGTGTAAATAATTGTTCATATCACTCAAACACATATGGAAATGACGCCCTTATATGGGCAGTAATGGAGTCTGGTTGTGCCCTAGTGGAAGCGTTCGGTACTGCACACACACTCACTGTAAGCTCATTTACTGAGATAACAACCTAAAATTTGAAACACAACTTGTTCAGATTTTTTGGCTTTGATTTTGTTGCCGTTTTACAGTCACCCAGGTTTTGACATTTTCATAAACTCAAACTTATTTAACTTCTACAAAAATCAAGCATATCAAGCTTACAGATCTTGATCACTAGTGCTGTATGCTTTTGTCTGGTTTATATTGAGCAAGTACAAGTACTGTTGTGGTGTGTGGTACATGTATGATGTTGATGAACGTGTTTTGATGGTCCAGCCCGTCAGACTCTCCCGCAGCTGGTCGGTTTCCTGAACTCGGGGCTCACGAAGGGCGATTCCTCTCCCGAACACGACAGCACAATGGCGACCGCTCTCCACAGCGCACACTCCCTGCTGAAGGCCGATCCTGAGATCGGCAAGAGTCTGCTGAACAACGGCTTGATCAACTCCCTCAACAACATGAGTCTCAATCTGTGAGTACTGTTCTTGATGAATTACTGTACGTTCACTCCGTCACACACCAGAGATGGGGACTCGAGTCACACAAACAGCTGACTTCAGACTTGACTCGTGACTCGACCCAAAAGACTTGTCAGCAACCTGTTTTCATGCAATTATTGCTTTTTAAATTCATTTTAATGTATTTCTATTTTCTTTTATTGGCGCATACGTTGGGGAAGCGTATGATGAGCTGCATGTCCCCCGCCCTTTGTCATACTGTGCATGAGACAGAGCGTATTTAGGCCACGCCCACAGGGGGGGAAAACAATCCAACCGTCTCTATTGACTTTGCGTCTGTAGATTTCTCATAAATTCAACAAAAGTTGGCTTTGTAAAACATCCCGCTCGTTAGAAAGCTCTCTCACTCCCTCTCTCCCTCTCTCTCCAGTTCAATGTTGTCGGATCCAAATATGGTCATTTCCTTTTAATCAGCAACCAATCGCGAAAGTAAAAGGGGGTATTTAACCCTAAATGAGCAATCTCATTGGCCTGATGGAAATCTTTAGATCACGTTTTGCGTTTTCTCAAAATTACTTTTCTCTCAAACTCCCAAGTCTGAAATCTCCGCTTCAGTAGCACCTACAGTCAGTGTTGTAGTCGAGACCACCTCACTCGAGTCCAAGTCGACACCGAGACCAGAGAGAGTTGAGTCCGAGTCGAGTCCGAGACCAGTGAGGGTTGATTACCTAATTTACTTTTATTTACTTAGAGAAATCCTTTTTTTTTTTTTTACTGAATTTACTTAGAGTTTAAAAATATGATCAGTTTAGGGTAAAAAGGCCACATAGTAGGTGGTGTTAAAAGTAATTTTATTACAATTTGTCATGCGCAGTTGCGCACTAGAAAATCACCAATCACTGGGCGTGTCAATCAATTTAAAGAAATATTTTATTCACATACATTAATAATCATGAAAAATATTTTGAATTGAACTCGAGTGGACTCGGGAATAATTCCGAGTCCTAAAAAAAAAATGTTCGAGTACGAGTCAATTCCGAGTCCAAATGCACACGAGTCCATGACAAGACCAAGACCATTAAAATATGGTCTCGAGACCGAGTCCGAGACGAGTCCGAGTCTCGAGTACTACAACACTGCCTACAGTATATACCAAACCTGTACCTAGTTTTATTATGAAGACTATTACAGATGGATTTGTAAATATACTATTCCTAGCTTGATTTATATAACATTGTTTTTATAAAAACATCTGATAACAGGATAACAAAAGTAGATATCCATAAATATCTATTTTTCCCCCCATCTATTACTGTATGTGAATACAATGAAAAAA
>NW_024121107.1:212932-245432 GCF_016745375.1 Pimephales promelas | reverse complement strand
CAATTTCTGAAGTAGAGATCCTATTCAGAAGTAGCATGGGAAGTTTGGCAGATTTTGATATGAATTGAACCTCTAAGAAACACATACAAAGAACACGCATGTAAGTCATAGCTAGCTGCCACGTCACAAATGGTGAATTTATTTATTTTTTTTCTTGATATTTCAAAGTTTTCAGACCTTTTTTTCCAAAATAATTGAATGGATTCTATCTTTTGAACTTTTGGCATGAAAACAAACTGAGGTATCTACCATTTTTTCATGATTTTTCATGTTTACTGCTATTTTTAAATAAAGGTCTGAACACGCCTTATGAGTATGAAAATATTCTTGTTTTATATTGATAAATTATGGCTCCTCTGTAATATATTTTGAAAATCAGTCACCAAATATGGAAACTAGAGATTGTAAGCTTTCAAATGATATATAGTTTGCCAATATTATTTAAGGTATTTACTAAGATATTATTGTTTTAAAAATATAGTGGCAAACGTCCCACCTGTGGGACGGTGACAGTTAAGTGGTGAGTTATAGATGTAAACACCTCTTATTTATAAGCGTGCGTATATAAGAAAAGTAGTGTGAGAGTTTGTCAGTGTGTGTATGTCCTTCCCGAAGCTGGCTGTGGGATATTATGCGTCAGTGTGTGTGTCGGGCGGGTGTGGATTAGTGGATGGGTGTGGTACGGAGAACTAGATGTGAGGTGTGTGTGAGAGTGCTTACGGGTGAAAACCAATGACACCACACCGACTGTGTGTGTGTGTGTGTGTGTGCAGATGACCTGAAGAATCTAACCTCACTGGTTTCATAATACTCAGATAATGTCTAGCTAGTCTTTGTGTGCACATATACAGGTAAATACTGGTGTTAGATCATGTTTACTGTATTTAATGTGAGAACTTTCATGTATTAATCACTTCTTTGTTTTATTATTGCCAATGAACAGCTTTTAACAAAACTTCCCCGACTTCTATGACTAGTTTCTAAGTGAAGGACGTTTTTGCTGAGAAAAAGATAAAAGATTATAGTGTAGTTTAGTGCAACACAGCCATATATATATATATAGTTTAGAGTCTCAAATATACTTTTATCAGTCAATCAAGATTTTATTTGTTGATTTTAAAACACATTTGATTTATTAAGCACATTTAGTGGACCAAAGTGTGTAAACCGTTATCACAACAGTGTGTGTGGTGAATATGAGCGCTAACACATCCAGCTGCTGTTTTCTCACTGTTGTTGTGTGTGTGTTTGTTATTGAGAGGAAAACGCACAGCACTTGTACACAAGCATCTGCTGGCTAATAACACACTCTAAACAATGCTGGGTTGTTTTAACCCAAATTTGGGTCAAATATGGACAAACCTAAATGTTGGGGTAGCCCTCAAACCGTATTCACTTTATAGCCCTTAATCCTGTAATTGTGGACAAATGTGGGATCCTAATTTTTATTTATTATAAATGTTATATCACTGTCTTCGATAAAGTTTTGTCTATCCATTTATGGTGTTTTTTTATTTTTGTGGGGTATTTTTGAATTTATTTACTTCAAAAAGTACCATATTTTCTATGTAAATTATGCTTATTTTTATGTTTTATTTTTTAACTACATTAAAATATCGTTCCAATAAGTTCTTAGCGCTAAAACCTAAAGATGAAGTGACTTTGCTGTCTTATTTTGGCTAAATTACAGTTTTTCCCATTCATTTCTATGGGTGCCCATTTTTGACCCAAATACAAGATTAAGAAGTTTTTTTTCACCCACTTAACATTGTAGAATTGCGTCAAAAAAATGGTGTGTTCAGGAGGCAAACTTAGGAAAAGTAGCCAAGTCTTGTACCGCTCAGATCAAGGGAAGTATTTTTTAAAAAATAAATCAAAACTATTTTGCCCACATTTGGTTAAAATGTAATTTAAAATTTTAACCCAACTTCAACTTTAAGTACGTTTTTAACCCAGCATTTGTCCATATTTGACCCAAATTTGGGTTAAAACAACCCAGTATTGTTTAGAGTGCATGGTCTGAATTCTACATATTGATTGTTGTTGATGTTTAGTAATATTCACAGTGAAATATCTAATCTGGCGTGTGTGTTTATCTTGCAGCAAGGCATGAATAAGAAGTCCTTCGTGAATGACATCACATCGGCAGCTTTCAAGTCTTTCCAGGTGGTCGACTGAGACGCACTTTACAAACGAACGGCGTTTTAATTGCATTGCACTGTAATGTCGTTTAAGAACCCGAAATGTCTTAAGTAGTTTTTTGTTAATTGAATGAATTATGTTGTTTTCGCCATGAAAATAGGCGTAAATAAATCAATATTTTCATTCAAGTATTAAGAAGAAATGGTAAGAATGAGCTTTAATTTCTTTTGGGGCAGTAGATGCTTTTTTGTTAAGAACAATGCATGATGAATGCAATGACAAAAACTGTTGTTTTGTCTTCATTTTGACACATGTCTGTAGTATTTTCATTCAGTTTGGCAGTTTTTATAGTGTTAAATACTCCATTGTTACTCTTTAGTATGTTAAAGACATTTTACAGTCACTTTATATGTTATAGGTTCATATCATATAATTATATTATATTTTATACATTGTTATATATATATTGTTATATATATATCTAGCAATATAAATGTATATCAAGGCGTCTCTATTTTGACATCTGTTCATCATTACAAATCTTGTGGTTGTTCTGTTTAGGGTGTGGATAAATCATGTTTTTCAGCTCACATTGACTTTCAATAAAGTTTTCAACAGTGCCATGTCTCTGTCACACTTTATTGTTAAATATTTATAACTTTTACAGAATCACAATTTCACCCATGCAAAAAGAAACTGATTTAACTGATTAACTGTAACATCTTTACTTCCCGGTAATATTTGATTTATAGTCGTGCTTTGAAAATGCATGCCAACTTTCACATTATGCATATGATTCATTAAATCAACAAGATCATTTAATCTTAAAAGCCAGCTTCACTCGGTTCATTCTCTTCAGACTGCTGATTTCTTTCTCTGTAGGTCTTCAGTTCAGTCAGAATTATATTTAAACGTATTATCAATGCAAATGATGTTGTATGATGAGTTTGCTGGCATCTCTGTATTATTTTCTTAGTCCTCTCTTAGTCCTGGATCCTTTTGTTCTAAGGGGGAAAAACAAAAATGCATTATTTATTTATTTTAAATAAATAATGTGTAAATTATCAATATGGTTGCATATTGATTTTCAGATCAGAATAGACATGTGACCTATTTGAGGTCGTGATCTACAAGGTCACAAAGAATAAAAAGGTTATTTGTTAAACTTAAAGGAGTAGTTCACTTTTAAAAAAGCTTTTGCTGATAATTTACTCGCCCCCATGTCATCCAAGATGTCCACGTCGTTCTTTCTTCAGTCGAAAAGAAATTAAGGTTTTTGATGAAAACATTCCAGGATTTTTCTCCATATAATGGACTTCAATGGGGACCAAATGGTTCAAGGTCCAAATGAGAGTTTCAGTGCAGCTTCAAAGGGCTTTAAACGACACCAGACGATGAATAAGGGTCTTATCTAGCAAAACGATCGCTCATTTAAAAAGTTTAAGTTTTATAAGCACAAACGCTCACCTCTGTGATGCGAGTTCGTGACTCTCCTGTTCAAACTCATTCATCAAAATGAACGAATCTTTTTTCGTGTCATTTGGTTAATTCAATGAACGAAATGAACAATTTGACTCTGGAAAAGATTCGTTCATTTTGATGAACGAGTTCGAACAGGACAGTCACAAAGACGCATCACAGAACAGAGCAAGGCGAGCATTTGAGCTTATAAAACATAAACTTTGTTATTTATTTATTAAACGAGCGCTCGTTTCACTTGATAAGACCCGTATTCATCGTCTGAAATCATTTAAAACCCTTTGAACACTTTTCAGTTTGCACTGAAAGTGTCTTTTAGACCTTGAACCGTTTGGACCCCATTGAAGTCCATTATATGGAGAAAAATCCTGGAATGTTTTCATCAAAAACCTTAATTTCTTTTCAGACATGGACATCTTGGATGGCATGTGGGTGAGTAAATTATCAGCAAAAGTTCTTTTAAAAGTGAAGATTCTTGGATCCATGTGTTTATTTGCAGGAATGTAGCATGACCTAATATACAGTATATGCCGGTAGCACATCAGGTGTTAACAAAATCCATGTATTTAAGCCAGCATCAGATTAGTGTTATTTTGCAGCATCTCGGGTGGCTTAGAGCAGATCTCCCAGGAGCCCCGGGTCTGTCTGACCCCTTTAACCCCTTGAACAGCTGCCGGATCTGTCATGCTCACGCTCTTCCTGTATCATAACAGAGCTTTAAATGCGCTGACATGACATGTGGATATCGGCAGCATCATAACTGGAGCCTGTAGAGACATCATAAACTCCTGTGTTATTCCCACAGTCGAGGCTCCAGCGGTTGTTAAAGCTGATCTCAGTTCAGTGCCGCTCAGATTAGCCACAACTCGGCAAGTCTGAACAGATTTGGCATGAGTCAAGCAGGATCATGTGTGTTTGGCGTGAGATACATCACCGATCTGAACACTGGGTTGGACTAAGGCTTTGTTAAGTCCTGTGAATGATGGGATCGACTGCTGGTTTGTTAGTTAATGCTGGTTTGTACCTCCGGGTTAGTGTTCAGCAGCTGTCCACATGCATGCAAAACGAGCTTTACACCCCCACATATGTTTTAGTATCATGCATTCAATTCTGTTATTTTTGTGGGATTTAATAATATTAAAGTGTACCCTATATTGCTTAAATTAAAGAAGTTATCTGACAATTTTTTGTTATATTTTGCATTATAATGTGTCACGAGCATGGCAGTACCACTGTAAAAAAAAATATTTTCAAGATTTGTTATCACAGCATTTTTTTTCTTTTGTCAAATCAACTTAAATTGTTTAATTAGTTCAGATAACTTATTATTTTGAGTTTCTGATGGTTAAATCAGTCTCCTTCATTGTATTAACTCACTTTTTCCAGTTTAATCAACTTAAAATTTTAAGGCAACCAGATTACTTAATTTTTTAAGTTAAACCAACAATATTTTTTTACAGTGTACAGTGTAATTTAAATTTCATTTTGCCACATAATTCAATTATGTTTATAGCATTATAGAATGACTCATTAATGTTAAATAATATATTCACTGTAAAAAATAAAACGTAAATTTTACGGTAAAAAAACGGCAGCTGTGGTTGCCAGAACTTTACCGTTAAAAATACGGTAGGAACGTTAATCGTTTTACAGACTTAACTTAAAATTTACAGTAATAAACCGTATTTTATTTTCTGATAAGATGTTGATTTACCAACTTATTGATATCTGTAAATTATACAACGATTTGTTCTTTTTCACTTTCAAAAACTGTAAATTTAACGGTATTTTACTGTAAAATTATATCACAGTTATTTACCGTATAAAGTACGGAAACTTTCTGTTAACCAATTAACAGTTTTGCACTGTAGCATTTTTACAGTCTTTTACTGTTAAAATCACGGATATTTTTTACAGTGTTTTTTACTTGAATTAAACAAGTTGTTTTAGATTAATATAACCTGACACATTTATATATATATATATTATATGAAATATGATAATAGCATGTTTTGGACAGTAGCATGATGTAATATTCTTTAAAGTATCTTACAGTGCAATTTATGATAAATAAATATGGTAATTCGGTGTAATCATTTGTATCTGATTATTAAATTATTTTTTGCATACATTTAATTTCATTGGATTGATTCAGTTTGACTATATACTTAAGTTGACCAAAAAACGTGCATATTTTGCATAAAAATATATTATATAAAAGCTTGTTTCTCCATGGAACAAAGAATTAAGAAGGAATTGCTACTTTTATCTTACAATTCTGATTTCTTTCTCATAAAGTGCAAGCTTATGTTTCATAATTCTAACTCTTGATTAACAATTCTGACTCACAAGTGAGAAGAAAGCCAGAATTGTGAGTTATAAACCGCAAATGTGAGGGAAAAAGTCCGAATTGTGAGATAAATTGCGATAAGCTCCCATATAATATCATGTTTTGGAATGGTAACATGTTATCCTTTCAATGCCGTATAAATATGATCCTTCAGTAAAAATGCGTATCAAAATTCCAGCATATTACCATCTGATCCTCTCATTGAACCGTGTACTTCGCATGTACACAATGAGTCATCTGTCTGCTTTTAGGATCACAATCTGATCAATGGTCATGCTACAACAAAGCAGCAACTGTTATTTCACACAGAAAGTTCTGGAAACACGATGCTATGCTAGATTATCTTAGCGGCATTACGCATCTTAGCTAGGTCTTTACCGAGGCCTTCACTGAGGTCAATATGTTATTTTAGGACTGTTTTCTTGTTGAACAGTTGCTTGATATTTAACACCCAGACAGGTTGAATGCGGCTGTATTGACAATAGAAGAATAGCAGAACAATCTGAACCATAAGGTCATGCTCGATCCTCATTTATGGATTGCACTATATGAGGTGATATGTTTAAAAATATGAATGCACACTTGGGGTCAGTGCGATTTTTGTAAAAGAAATGCATAAAAGTGACCGCAAAGACATTTATAATGTTACAAAAGATTTCGATTTCAACTAAAAGCTGTACATTTGAACTTTATATTTATCAAAGAATCTTGAAAAAATGCATGACGGTTTCAACAACAATCTGAAGCAACTGTTTTCAACACCGATAATAATCAGAAATGTTTATTTTCAGTAAATCCTCATATTAGAGTGATTTCTGAAGGATCATGTGACACTGAAGACTGGAGTAATTCAGCTTTAATTCAGCATAATTTTACAGTTTTTATTGTATTTTTGATCAAATAAATGCATCTTTGGTGAGCTATAAGAGACTCTTTTACTAGTGCAAAGTTCAGTAACGCTTTAGATTACAGCCCGGAAAGTACTGCATAATTAATGGAGCAATTTAGCATGAGCACACCTTTTTGAAATAATGGTGAACCAGTTCATACTCTATAGGCTTTTTAAAAATGACAGGACTGTAAAAAAATATTGATGGTTTAACTTAAAAAAGTAAGTAACCTGGTTGCCTTAAAATTTTAAGTTGATTGAACTGGAAAAAGTGAGTTAATACAATGAAGGAGATTAATTTAATCATCAGAAACTCAAAATAATAAGTTATCTGAACTAAATAAATTATTTAAGTTGATTTGACAAACGAAAAAATGTTGTGATTACTACACTGTAAAAAAATATTGTTGGTTTAACTTAAAAAAGTAAGTAACCTGGTTGCCTTAAAATTTTAAGCTGATTGAACTGGAAAAAGTGAGATAACACAATGAAGGAGATTAATTTAACCATCAGAAACTCAAAATAATAAGTTATCTCAACTAAATAAATTATTATAAAGTTGATTTGACAAAAGAAAATATATTGTGATAACTATTTTTTACAGTGAGGGTACATTTTTATGCATTTAGTAAAAAAAAAAAATAACAAAAGTGCACTGAAAATGAAAACTATTGCAACTTTTGCTTAAATATTGGGGAAAGATACTCTTGTTTCATGTAGTGGTGTTTGTTACCCTCTTGTTAAAGGAAAATGCACACAAACAATCTTATATCACTGATTCGGAAACCTTTATTTATTATACAAGCTCCACTTTCCCTGCACATGAAACCAGATATATTTCCCAGTACATTTAAAAAAAAAAAAAAAATCACAATAATCTTAGCCCAAACATAAACATCTGCACTTTTGCAATAAAAAAAAAACATTTTATTTTTATTTTTTATAAATGCATAGATACTGTATGTACCCTGTCATTTTTTTAAAAGCCTATACTGGTACACAATTATTACAAAAAGGTACGCAGTGTATGTTCTCGCTAAAATGCTCCCAAATTATAAATAGTAGAATAAGCACCCCCTGTTCTTTAATACTTACATTATAAATATTTGCTTTTAATTCTCCTGGCTGTTCCCCTTTTGTCCCCAAATTTAAAATATTGTTCCCTTATACTTATATTTTATTGTAGACTATAATAACAGAAAGTTACACTGTAAATTCCCCATAATTACACAGTACGTTCCAGGCTGTAATCTAAAGCGTTACCCAAAGTTCTTCTAACTTTAATCATCAGGTTTCTGTCTGATACGGGTCATGTGAACAACCTCACCAAAATAAAGTATAAAAACTGGGTATTTTCATTTGTGGTGTGAATAGCGATTGATAATGCATGGGGATATCATCTCACATCACAGCCACTTACATTTTCTGATGGTCACTGACTCGATTCCTGAGAACGGTGATCTATAAGACAAAAAAAAAAACACACGTATGAATTAATCTCGGTGAATCACTGCTGTATAAAACCTCTTCTCATGTCAATCAAACTGAGCCTCCGGCAAGCGGTCGCGTCGAGTCTGTGCTGGGTGTGACTGCATGTGATGGATGTATGACATGTTATAAACGTCCTGTTCTTATGTTGTGACTTTCGTCTTTAACATCTCGATCTGGTGACGCAATAATTGTGTGTAAGAAACCTCACCTCGTACTTCTGGCACATGTATTTGTATTGCAGCTCAAACTTCTCGGCCTCGAGCTGGCGCATCCACGTCCAGAGCTCGTTGGCAGCGTCTCTGCATGATGAGAACATGATTAACTAACACATGTTAAAGCTATACCTCGCCATCCACATTATTCTTTTTTTTATTTTGCAGTTTCTTTTTTTTTTATGCTTACAAACAGAACAGAGATGACAATCATAGCATAAAATTCTGTAAAAAAAATTGAAAAACATGTCTGTACAAAATTGAGAAATGAGAAAAGAAGTTAGCAATGTGTAATTATCTAAAACAAAGAAGAAATTATAATAAATGAGAGAGAGATTAAGATATATGTTTTTAAGCTCTGTTGCTTCGGCTCTCTCCTTTTGAGCTGAATGGTTACTGCTCAAATAAAAACAAATAAATAAATAAATAAGATATTAAGATATTTTATACATATAAAAATGTTTTTAATGCTTTCTTATTTACTGAGGATGAGATGGTGTTAAGGTACATTTCAAATTCTTGCAAAAAAAAAAAAAAAAAAAAAAAACCCAATAAAAAATAGCTTGTGAATTTACATTCATATTTATAGAATTTGCCAATAAAATAAATTAAATTAGTAACAAAGTTACAGTTAGAATCAGAGTATCCTCTTCAAAGGTTACTGAAATATCTTGCTGGACATTGTCTTTAATAAAAGACATATTTTCCCATAATTGTTTAGTGTAGAAACATGACCAAAAAAGATAAACAGTTTCTGTGTGAACTCGGCAAAATGAGCATCTCGTGTCAATATTACTTTTATATTTAATCATGAAATATTTAGCAGGGTAAAATGTATTTATTATTTTGAAGGACGCTTCTTTTACTTAATTTGTTAAAAATATTTTTCTGGTAAGGACCAAATCTTTTCCCAATATAAATTTTTGAATAATCTATTCCAGTACGAGATTACAGGAGAAACAGAAACTATATCAACAACTTTATAATTTCCTGAAAAACATATTTTAAATATTTTTAGTTGACTCAGGAAAAGTAAGCTACATTATACGCCGAGTTTCGCTTCATTTATGAGACCAGAGTCCGCACCAGCGCCTCCGTCATGATGATCTATTTTCTACTATATTTACCTCTTATTTATTAAAACCAGGCAACTGGTTGTCGAAATATTGATTGAAATTAAGATACAATTAATAAAAAACAAAATTCACTTTAAAAAAATTAAGGCTTTCTCTGTGAAAAGTTTTAAAGTCGCTTCATGTCCGTAATGGAGAACTGTCACGTTCGTAACTCATAAATGCGAACACAAAAAATTAAATAAAAATAATATTTTTAAGTTCTGTGGAGGCCGGCCCTTCTTCATCCGGTCAGTGGGCTATTACTTTTGTTTTGCGCAGTGTAATTCATTAAAATAATTCGCCACCTAAAAGTTAAAGATTTGTTGTGTTAAGTGTATTTGGCTCATATTAAATATAAAACGCATGTGTAGACTGATCTTTTCCTAATGTCTGGACTGTAAACAAACACTTAAACCGTAAGTAGAAAACCGTTTAATCAGTTGAACCCGCTATGAATCATGGGAAATAGAATAAGGTGGATATTCCCCGCTGGCTGAGGTGTTTGACGATTTTACCTCAGCTTGTCGACGCTCATGTTTTCCACGTTCATTTCCTTACGCCGTTCACTCAGGATGGTTTTTTTCTTCTCTCTCTCAGTTTGCTTCTTAGGTCCGCCCCTTTTATCTGTCTGTCAATCAAATCCAAACAGCACATGAGCATTGGTGACCTGATCTCTGTGACCTTTGACCTCTGAGGCGTCTTACCCTCTGCATGTATCCCGTGTACTGAAAGCTTGCGAGAACCTTTTTCTTCTTAGCGTCATCGTCCGCCTTCCTCTTGGCCTCGTCCTCCTCTTTTCGTGCTTTTTCCTCCTGAAATAAATAAATGACCAATCCCATAAGCGACTGTTTCCTCCTATAGGATCGCCATGACGTCCTCTTGAAGAGACTTACGGCTAGTTTGTTTTGCCGCTCTTTGTCCCGCTCTGTGCGGATCCGCTGCTGCTCCGCCCGCTCGGCCCTGCGGTTCTCCTGATGATCACAACACACACACGATCCTTCAGAAATCACTCTAATATGATGATATACTGATTATTATCAGTGTTGAAAACACTCTTCGTATTTTTGAGGAAGCTGATACTTTTCCATCCTTGGATTATTTGATGAATAGAAAGTTCTAAAGAACAGCTTTTATTTGAAATAGAAACCTTTTGAAACATCACAAATGTCTTTACTGTCACTTTTGATCAATTTAATGCATCATTGCTGAATAAAAAGTGTTTTTGCAAGATCAAATTGAACGGTAGTGTATCATGTTTATTTTATTTCCAGAATGGGATCTGGAATCTATTTAGTGATAATCTATGTCACGTTTTATCACACACTGTAAAAAAAATAAAATAATAAAAAAATAAATAATAATGTTTTTTTCTTTTGTCAAATCAACTTAAATCATTTATGTGGTTAAGATAACATAATATTTTGAGTTTCAGATGATTAAATCAATCTCTTTCATTGTATTAACTCAACAACCAGGTTACTTAATTTTTTAAGTTAAACCAACAAGTTTTTTTTTTTTTTTTACAGTGCATGAATGGAATAATCTTTCTTACTTGCAAAATAATGTTATTTATGCATTCACTTCCAGGAGACTCACATATAATTTGATATAGTTTTCTAAGACACTCATATATTTTGCTTTGGTAAAAGTACTTTTGGATGTACTGTACAAGAGTGAGTTCTTTCAGCTTTACAAGCCTTTATATGAGTGTATCTACTGAATGTATTCAGTTTTCTAGGTTGTAGTGGTTAGTCTGGTTCTGTGAGGATAATCCCAGTCCTGCTGGAACTGGTTAGAGCCGGTGGACCAGTATAACTCACTGTTTACCAACAAACCCGACTGGTCTGGCATGTCATTCAGCAGGGTCATTTCACTTGTCTTATCGTGGTTGCAGCGGTCGGGTATTTAATTATTAATTGTCAAATGCCTTACAATCCGCTGGGTGAGGTTGATTAGCTCTTCTTCTTCTTTCTTTCTGCTCTCGAAGTGCACTTCAATGAGAGTCTGCAGCTCCGTCAGGTCTTTCTCCATACGTTTGCGGTGAATATCCTAAGGATACATGTTTAAAGGTGACTAGGCAGTAAAAACTACTTGTTTAATGGCAGTGCTACTCAAATCTACAGGTCATATTACATTGTTTAGTTTAATAACTGGAAGTTGAGTGTGATTTATTGGTATGACAGTAAACGTATGTTCGTATTGAGAAAGTATTTGCTGCCTATAGCTGGTAGACAGAGCAAACAAAAGAAGGAAATTTCATGTTTATGGTGCAGTATAATATACCACTAAAGAATAATAATAATAAAATAAAATATTAATTAAAATGAAATAATTCAAAAAATAATAAAATAAATAAATAAAATACAAATAAAAAATAATAAAATAAAATATAACAAAATGTACTCACATCAAAATCAACTTTCTCTCCATCAGGAATTTTGGGAGGCACTAAAGCTGGCACAAAGGGTCTTAAAAATCAACAACAATGCATTAGTTTGTTTGTTTGTTTTTTTTTCTCATAAAACGGTCTTTTATTTGGGAATTTTTGGTTATTTTATAGTATCATGTATCATGTTGAGTGGTAAGCAACATACACACACTAGAAAATACTAATTTAAAGTCAAAATTAAAGTCTTTAATTAATCACAACGGACAAATTACACTAAACAAATGCAACTACAGGTGCAAATCATAACCATGACAACAATCAGAAACCTAGGAGACAGAGAGCGGGAACCATATACAGGAAAAGAACAATGTGATACAAAATAAAAGTCCTAACATAAACCTGTCTTTTTCTTTTATATTAATTTATATTTGAAAAACCACTCACTTATGCTTTGGCTTTGCTTCTCCTGTACCGTTCAGTTTGCATAAGGGAAAGGGAGAAATGTGGATTTATGAAAACACTTGCATACAAGTAATGTAGGTGGTTTACCTACATAGCTCATCGGGGACCAGTTTTAAATGAGTCTGATGGTATATCGGGTTTACCTTCCTCTCCATGTTCCTCGGCCGCATCTAAATAAGAAAAGACAGCATGTCACCTGTCAGCAGTGTGCTAATCTACGGAGAAAGCCCTGGAGACACGCTTCTTATCAGACACGGGAATCTGGACTAAAAGCTATTTTGTCTAAACCTGTTCAAAAAAATTCGGGTGGTCACCTTTCAAGTCCGTAACACAAAGAGTGCATTTTTTCGACTACTTATAATAGATACAATTAGCATAGGCCTATATTTCAGAGAGGTCAAAGCTGCTTTGGGGTCATTTTGAGCCAGGAGGGTTTTAGACATGATGGATCGGTCCATTAAGCACACAATAGCCGGCATTGTTCGAAACTTCTTCTCAAATGTGTCACACTTGGTTTAATCAAAGACTTTGTGAAAGTATAATTATTGGGTGTTGTTTAGAAGCACTTGCTGATCCTGTGTTTTGTTTTTTTACCTAAATGGGGTGTTTGCTTCCCAGCGGCCTCTACAAGCACTAAAAATGAACGCATAAACAGTGATTTATCCGAAAACACGCTGTTTTAAAGTCTTTCCTTTGAATCATTATGATTTGTGTGTTTTATAATTATTAACTGAGTGATTATAATTATAGTATTTATATTTTAAAAAATGGTGTAAGATTTAACAATTTTCACTCTGGAATTTCACAAATAATTACAAAGATATGGGAATTAACACATTGAATTAAACACTAAAAAGGTATTTTCTTTTAAAACAGTCAAAAACCTTTGTTTTATATATGTCTTTGAATTCATTACAGTGAGTCAAAATGATGATAAATATTTATAGAATGTGCACAATACATGCACACAAATAAAGGATTTTTTTATTTCACCCCATGATCAAAAGAAATTATCTAATAAATATTTCGATCATGAAAAATAATTTGATGGTGTGAAAAATTAAGCATTGAATTTCATAAAATATCCAAAATATTTGTTTTTATGCAAAACACCATTTATCTATTTTTATTTTAGCATGACACAATTCATGATTCACCAGACAACATAATCTGTTTATTAATTCTGAGTCCATTCTGGCAAACCTCTTTTATTATTAGGCGTAGCTTTAGCAACAGCATTGAGCACACTACCTTCCTCCTCCTGCTCCTCTTCCTCATCCTGCAACTCCGCTGTGCAATGCAGACAGAAAGCATGATGAGAAAATGATCATGCAGATGGATGCAACTAAGCAATGCATGCATGCAAAATACACACACTCTCAATCTAATCCAGGACATACATAACATAGATCATCAATATGGGCCAACATTTCTAAAGAATGCTTTCAGCACCTTGTTGAATCAATGCCACGTAAGGGGGTCAAACGCAGTATTAGTATGGTAGGTGAGTGTACTTCAGTGTCATTTAACTATTTAAATGCATATGAGTTGTTTCAGGGCTGAGGAAGGAAATCGTGCCACATTTAAGGATTAGACTTGTGAATGATGTAACTCAGTGTCCTTGCATAATGTAATCCTGATCCTCCACCCTTCATCTAATACATGAACACACCCTTCACCAGCAGCTTCTCTCATATCAGCTTCTGCTGCCAAACCACACCAAACCTCATTCTCCTGCTCTGATGTCGGGCAGGTTCAGGCAGCACAACTCAATACAGCTGGCACTTCTCATGAAGACGGTTCAAACTCTAAAACATCATGTCATTTTTTTGTTTACAGCAAATGATCAGGAAAAGAGGTGCTTAAAATCCAATTTATTTTTAAATTAAGAGGTTGTGTTAAAGGGGTAGTTCACCTAAAAATAAAATTATGTCATTAATGACTCTCCCTCGTGTCGTCCCAAGCCCGTCAGACATCCGTTCATCTTTTAAGATATTTTAGATTTAGTCCGAGAGCTTTCTGTCCCTCCATTGAACATGTGTGTACGGTATACTGCCCTTGTCCAGAAAGGGAATAAAGACATCATCAAAGTAGTCCATGTGACACAATGTTTTGAAGCATCGAAAATACATTTTGGTCCAAAAATAACAAAAACTACGACTTTATTCAGCATTGTGCAGCTTGTCTTCTGGTTCTGTTGTGGATGTATTAAATGATAATTATAATGTATTAAATTATAATGTGTTGTGTTCAAATTAACATTAATTTAGATTAATAAATGTTGTAGAAGTAATTGTTAATTTTAATTCATGTTAAATATACTTAACTATTGAAACCTTATTGTAAAGTAATGCAATTGTCGTGTTTCCAAGTAACAAGGATGGATATTTGAATCATAAATATAGGCTAATATAATAGTCAATCAGTAGCATAGTTTGGGACAAATTGTTTATTTTAATTAGGGATAGACACAAGTTTCCCATAAAAAAAAAAACATGTAAAATATTTTTCTTAATATAAATAAATATTCCATATGTACATTTTAATGAATGAAACTATTCTTATTAAAAACATTACTATTTTGGTTATTGAGATTATTTATTTGTCTATCACTGTTTTATGATGAAGGATACTGGCAATAAAAATGCTAATGCTAATGCTTATAGCAGTGTCCTGTTTGTGGAGATTTCCAGATAAATTGTTCTCCCTGATCCCTTAATTGTTTCCTAGGGTGTGTTTTCAGTGTTAAACACTCGAAATAATGACAGGTTTGTTTTCGAAATGCATCTCTTTGTGCAATTCAACCTTGTTCACTGTGAATCTCACCTAGCAAGAAAGGCTACTCTCTTCGCCGCTCGTCAATAAAGGTAGGCTAACATTTAACTCGAGTATCAGGGTAAAAGCCCAGGAGCCGGTGTGCAAACCGGATCATCTACACGGAGGAAACATGATTCCCATTCGGGCCGAAGAGAGAGGGACAGACTGAGATCGCCATTGTGCTCCAAAACAAACAGTCCCTCTCAACAGCACACACACCCCAACCTTTCTCCGCGCCACAAACTCCAGAAGTTTCTCCATCACAGGTTTCAAATAACGTTACATTCTCTTCATACTTTAGTCATTCTGAATATTCAGAACTGTGTCATTTGTTAAGTGCCTCTAAATAATGTTGTTTAGGTCATCAACCTGTAAACGCTGGGTCATGCAAGGACGGCTCATGTTTCTTTAAACCAATTATAAAATGAAAGATCGCCACATAATACGCATTTTATCCCACAATAGCATAGATTTATAGTTTCAAACCAATCATCAGTGTTCAAGTTATCAGTAAATCTGTGTGAAAAGAATCTTTATTTCTGACACATGCTGGTAAATATAACATAACAATTCATAACTTTGACAGTCAAAAATATGAGAAAACTATGAATTATGAAGGGAAACGGTCAAAATTATTATTTTGATCAAAATGACGAAACGTAATATCATTTTTTTTGTGTAAAAATATGATCAATAAGATGTTATGTTTTTGTTTTAACTCATCAAAATACGTTTTTATGTTATCTAAGACTAAAGAAAGTCAGTTTAATGTAATTACTTGTTGATTGTACTTAACATTTAAGGCAGTAATATTTTTAATTCATACACTGTCAAAATTATCATTTACCATAGCATGATTCACCCCTTATATCTGGTGGAAATGGGTTTGCATAACAGGTGAAATGTTCTACATGAAAACTAGTTATTTGAGCATCTTTTTAGTTTAGTTCATAATTATGACATAATAGCCACATCTTTTTACCCCATAGCTATTTCAGTATATTGTTGAATGTAGCTTTGTCATGTAATCTAAAATTATACTTGATGCAAACATCTAAATTTACATTACTCAAGTCAGTAATATTACTTTTCACTTTTTACAGTGTGATTTTTATGAATGTTATGGACACTTCTGTGAGTTGCTCAATAGATGCATTATTTACAGAAGAGTAAAACTTACCCTCTTTCTCCCTGCAGAAACAAACAACATGAGGATGTTAATTCAACTTTTGCGTTAAACGTGTCCGTGATTAAACGTGAGTATGCAATTATTCTCAAATCTATCAAAATCCTGTTTAATGAAACACAAATACACTTACTCATTCTCAACGTCCTCTCTGTATGACATGCTATAGATTAAGACCTGTTTCATATGCAGATTACAAGAATGTGTGAGTTTTACCGTCATTATAGCAGTCGGACAACATGAAAAGGTTGAATAAATCATGCATTTGGTGGAGAGATGGTACCTGTCTTTAGGTTGGTCACTCACGAGTCCGTCACCGAAGGCTGTTTGCTCCTGAAGCTGGACCCCAATGATATATAAATTATCCAAAGATCACATGACTGTGATGTTTTGTCTTCAGAGGATTTACATCACTGCACATGCACAAAACATTGGACACATTCTCTGTGGCTGTGCATCGTGTCTATTAATAGATCGGCTGACAACTGTGCTCATATGATGTGATCTGAATGTTTTGGAGTGATGCATTTATACATAACAATAAAAATCATTGACTTAAAGTATATTTAGGTGGAATGATAGTTGCATATTATTTGTTTTTTCTAACAAATGCATACACTCTAAAAAATGCTGGGTTGTTTTAACCCAACTTTGGGTCAAATATGGACTAACCCAGCCGTTGGGTTAAATTTTTACATTACATTTTTAACCCAGCATTTTAGGTTTGTCCATATTTGACCCAAAATTGGGTTAAAACAACCCAGCATTTTTTAGAGTGTAATGTTGCAGCACTGATGCATCAATCTTTCACATCTCTAATCACATCATTTGTCTATAAAAAGTCTAGACATTTTAGCTTGTCCGGTCTGACGTCTGAAGTTCAGTTGACCGTCTGAAGGGTCACCGGATGTTAACCTCGCAGGTACACACCGTAACACACACCTGTCTTCAGGATCTCTGCTCAGACGCTCTTTAGTCCCATTAAACAACTTGCCATGCAGTCTGACAACTGCACATGTATTATTTTTACTTGGAAAGGAAAGAAAAACTTTATTCTAATAGGGTTTGGTTGTCAGTTATGTGGCAGCTTGATATTCACCACTGTCATTAATACAAAATAAGATTAAGAATAGAAAAAAAGGCTATATTTGCTTGTATTTCTATTACTTTCAGCAACTTGATCTTTATTAAATGATCATATCCAGTATAAAAGGCCAATATAAATATATTGTCTCCTGACTCAAAGCGTGGTTGTGTTGAATGGTTTGACAGGTCTAGATAAACAGGACAACATTACACAGATTAACAGTTTTTCTTGACAGGTGAGCCGAGATGAGAGATCAGACTTTACAGAGTAAACAGAGAGTAAACCAACACACGAGTCTGACGAGGACAGACAGGAGTGGGTCTGCGGTCCCTATGAAGTGTTCACTGCAGTGCTCCCTATTCCCTGAATATGGGATCCGGTGAAGTTCACTGCACTTGATGCATTTTATTTATTTTTATTGAGAAATAAACATATTTAGGCTATATGCATTGAACAAACAATATTAACAATTTACAATTCAGCTTGACAATTTTTTTTTATTTATTATTCGGAACATCCTGCAACGTCATCACGAAACAAAAAATGCTGGGTTGTTTTAACCCAACTTTGGGTCAAATATGGACAAACATTTTTAATTACATTTTTAACCCAACATTTGGGTTTGTCAATATTTGACCCAGCTTTGGGTTAAAACAACCCAGCATTTTTAGAGTGAACAGTAACGCATATTTGATATATTCACTCTAAACAATGCTGGGTTGTTTTAACCCAAATTTGGGTCATATATGGACAAACATTTTTAATTACATTTTTAACCCAACATTTGGGTTTGTCAATATTTGACCCAACTTTGGGTTGAAACAACCCAGCATTTTTAGAGTGAACAGTAACGCATATTTGATATATTCACTCTAAACAATGCTGGGTTGTTTTAACCCAAATTTGGGTCATATATGGACAAACCCAAATGTTGGGTAAAAATGTCATTTAAAATTTTAACCCAACTTCAACTTTCACTTTCAACTGTGATTTTTGTTAGGTACATTTTTAACCCAGCATTTGGGTTTGTACATTTTTTGATCCAAATTTGGGATAAAACAACCCAGTATTGTTTAGTGAATATATCAAATATGCGTTACTGTTCAATCTAAAAATGCTGGGTTGTTTTAACCCAAAGTTGGGTCAAATATTGACAAACCCAAATGTTGGGTTAAAAATTTAATTAAAAATGTTTGTCCATATTTGGGTTAAAGAAACAACCCAGAATTTTTTTAAAGAGTGTAAGTTTGAGGTATAATGACATACTTACATTTAGGCTACATTTATAAAACATCCAAGTGCAGTTAGTCTTTTTAAATATTAAATCTTTAGCTACTTATTTAATTAGGCTAATATAAATTGTCATATGAAAGTGCTAAACCAACATAATAAATAAATAAACATAATGAGTCCATATTTGTGAAGACATGACCAGAGCAAACACAGGAGACACTGCTTGCAGTCAGTGAAATCTTTATTGACTTCCAAATAAAGAATATTAAATAAAAACTAACATAAACAAACAACACTCAAGGTGACCCTCCTCACCTGAACTGCTTTCATACATTCCTTTATACTGAAAGGGTCAACCATTTGACAGTAAAATGCCATGAGGAAAACCGCTTATAGGTCACACTAAGTGATGTTTTTTTGAAAATGTAAAAATGTGGAAAGTTTCTGTGATAGGTAGGTTCAGGTTTATAGGGTAATGGGAGAAAACATGTAGCTACAGTTTAAAAATAATGTTGTCTATGGAAAGTCCCCATAAAACATGAAAACACAATGTGTGTGTGTTATAGTGGGTAAAGTATCATAGAAATAACATAGGCCTACAATATAAAAAATAGATAACATTCCTAATCCTACTATTAAGAATTATTAGTGTAATATACACTGACAAGAAACCATCTTCAAGTCTTCACTTGCTCTTTCGAAACGAAACATGCTCTATTTGCTAAGTCGCTCGATAAAAGAAAGATCAATGAACACAGACGTTTACTTGGATGGAAACGCTATTCAGCCGGTTAATCCTGAGGAAACTCCAGCTCTAGAGCAAAACATCATTATGTTACAGTCAATTCAGGGGTAATGCGAGGCGAGCGACTCATAAAGTCAGATCTTTCATAGTTTGGAGGTGAATCATGTGACCAGGGAGGGGCAATCACAAAAATGCATTGCAACTTTCTCTTGTGAAATGGAAAGTCGGTCAT
Organism: Pimephales promelas; assembly: GCF_016745375.1. Next base: position 225,603 of record NW_024121107.1, on the reverse strand, counting down.
TTAGGAGTGAAATGTTTCACCTTTTAACCTTTGCATCATGTCATAACTGGTTTTGTTTGGACATGCGTTTTGTGTGAATGGTTTTGGCCTCGCTTATCAGGCATTCCTTAAATCCTTTAAAATTTAACGTAGGCTATGATGAAATTATTAAGAACCCGCTTAAAGAACACAAACAGATAAACTCTTAAAAATAAAGTTCTTTAAGTTTCAACCGTGTTTTAAATATGCAGCTGGTAAACAGCGCACTCTAGCGGCTGGTACAGGTATGACCACCAGTTTCCTAGTGGCCTGTCGGTTTTACTGAAGCAGCAGACTTTCTATTTCATCATTGTAAACCATAAAAACATGATTACAAGATTAAATGAGAAACAAGATTTAAAAAAACAAGATTAAATCAGATATGTCGCCGCCATCTTGCTTCGACGGAAGTGACTGAAACGCACCAGCCGTCGTGAACACGACTTCCCAATTCGTAAACACGAAGTTCTCAGGAGGACTTGATGATCACCAACTCCTGACTGGTAAACTGAGAAATGTGCAGGTCGCTTTGGCCTTATCATTCACATACTTTTTTTTCCCATTACAGACACATGATAACTCCCTTTAGAAATGTTATTTTTTTCACCGGCGCACTGAATTTCCAGATTATTTACTTATCATTTCATTTTATTAGTCAGTTTCCCCAAAACACTATCAGCTTTAGTCCTTACTAAACATTGACTGTACAAACATTCACATGAAATGACAATTATTGATACATATCTGGAGTTTACATTTATTTACAATACGTTTTTGACACTTCACATCACAGAGCTTTTAATTTGACATGAACACACTGACAAATCATTTTGTATTTGACAAGTAGGCCTGTATGCATTCCTATAATATTCAGCGTTGTCCATTCATCCCAATCTGATTTCCTACGAAAAGACAAAAAATGTATTAGATATGGTCCATTTTGACTTCATGTTGATTGCCATGAATTCTCTTGTATACTTGCATGTTTGCAGATGTTGATTGTGATCGTTTGTTCACTGTGCTGCATCAAACATTTTCTTCCTCCCTTCCATTCCAGACATGGCCTCCACATTTTTCCTCCAGTCACTGACCTCCACTGTCTTCTCCTACAAAGAGACACACAAATGCATCACAGAATTGGGTTAAAATAACAGTCTGAGTAACGATAAACTCTTTCATTTCAGCCCAGATGGACCCACTGCTCACCTTCTCTGTGTCTTCCTTCTTGACGGACTTGAGGTTTGCTCTCAGATCCATGGACACCTTGTGTTTGGACCCCAGCAGAGAGCGCAGGATGGCGTCAGCCGAGACTCGGACTCTTCTCAGCGGGGGACGCTTAAATTTGCCCCTCAGGTCCAGGACTTTGATGTTCAGATCTTTGATCTGCAACAGGTTGGTTTACATGTTTCATAATACACAAGTTTCTATTGAATGAGTCTGATGTTCTGTTCTTACGTAACGTTACATTCTTAAACCGGGAACACACAACACGGCTGTCAGCCAGATTATGAATGTAATTTGTTCCCGATGACTGATCTGTCCTGTTCAAGTTGGGCACAGTCTGTTGGTGTTTACAGTTGGTGTTAAAGGGATAGTTCACTTTGAAATTAATTTTTGGTATGTTTTAGCTGGCCTAAGACACGAAATGAGTGGTTTGTGTGAGAAAACGAACAGTATTTATACCGTTTTTACCTCGTGTAATCACAGTCAGCCACGTCCAAGTGATCTGAGGGTGCGGGCGCTTTGTGGCTGTGGTTACAAGAGGTAAAAACGATATAAATACTGTTCGTTTTCTCACACAAACCGCTCGTTTCGTGTCTTAGGCCATCAATGTGTACTTACATTTACGAGTCATTTAATCATGTTTAGTTTGGACTTCTCTGTGCATGCTCTTTGAGGTGGTGACCATAGACCTCCATTATATGACTAATAGACAAAAACGGTTTGACCTAAAAATATCAAAAATGTGGAAACAAAGACACCTACATCTTGGGTGCCCTTGAGGTAAGATAAAACATACCAAACATTAATTTCAAAGTGAACTATCCCTTTAAAGTCGTTTATATCCATGAGTTATTGCCAGCATTTATTTTATTACCAATAAGGGCATTTGCAATGCATAATTTATTAGCACTTTTACACATAATTTTCTTTCTTTTTAATATTTAATTTTGTATTTAAATTTGTGTATAGTTGGGATTCATCTTGGATCTGTTTGTTTAGGTTCTAAGTTTGGATTAAAAAAAAAAAATTCTATAAAATTTTTATTTTTTAATTTTAAGGAATAATCATATGCACTTTGTTTGACCAAAAATTGTTTAATTTCATATGATTCAAAGAAAAATTTAATTATTGTTTTATACCTTCATTTTATTGCCAGAATTTTTTTTTTTAATACACAACACAGAATTTTTTACCCTAAAAAGTTGTTTTTATGAATTCAATTAATTAGATATGCTTTTGGATTATTAAAATGTAATTAAACCATTAAAATGGAATCCAGTAAACAGAAAAATAAAATGGAATTTCAGGAAAAACTAAAACGTAAAATTATAAATTACTAAAATTGTACATTTTAATTTAAAGAAAAATACAAAACCGAATCCAGAAATATTTTAACTGAAAAAACTGAATTTGAAAAAATAAAAAATATTTTTACTCTTATTCTTTAATTATTTTTTATTACAAATATATTTTTTATACTCAATTAAAGCATCAAATAAAAATTTTGTGTCAGCAATTTTGCTTTTAACATGTGATGACAAATTATAATTAATGCTGGAAACGGTCATGTCTGGTTAGGACACTTTTCATTTTCCTAGCATTGTTACTGAAGCCTATATACAGTGAAAGGCTAAACGTTACTTCTCTTGTGTTGTGAAGCACTTTAGCCTCAATGTCATAGCGCTCCTCGTCCACCACATCGACTTTGGCGTGTAGTTCGCGGCACAGCTCCTAACAGAGACAACAAATAGTTTTTAGAGGACTGCCGCTGATTTTGAAGGTTAATCTTCTAGAAGTATGGCGGTACCATACTTCGGTGATTGTCTCAAAATCATTTATTAATTTAGCTGAAAATCATGGTAGTTTACATACAGTATACAGCATGCTATTGTTTAATTATGATATTTATGTCTCATGGCGCTTAAATAGCACTTTTTGGAATTCTATAGCATTCAAGTATGGAAGCGTATTGCATTCACTTGTGGAAACAACATTTTTGCTCTGTTTTTCTGAATTAATGAGTTAATTATATCAGAATTACGAGATAATAATTCATGGAAAAAAGTTTTTGCTCTGTTTTTTTTTTAAATAACAAGTTAATTATCTCAGAATTACGAGATCATTTTTAATGGAAAAAAGTTTTTGCTCTGTTTTTCTGAATTAACAAGATAATTATCATTTTTTAGATAATCAAGTCATTAATTCAGAAAACTTTTTCCATGAAAAATGATCTTCTGAGATAATTCATTAAAAAACAGAGTAGATTTTGTTTCTTCAAGTGAATGCAATACGCTTCCGTATTGAAGAACATGTTTTATTGTGGTCATTTTCTATTCTATAATAATACCAGTAGAGTTTTGTGAGTTGTGGACATACCTGAAGCTCAGCGAAAGACATTTCTCTCGTGTGTATCGGAGGAGTTTTCTCAGACAGATATCTCTCCTTCTCTGCCTCTTTATCTACCAGCTCTTGCTCTAAATCATCCTTTGCTTTAGCTACCATAAGACTCTGACAAACACATAGACATGCTCTTTAATCAATTATAATAATGCACTTTCTTAATTTGTTTTTTTTTTTTTAGCAAACAGCCATAAATGTGGCATTTTGCACAGGCAAACTTGTTACTTTTTCCTCAGAAAATACAAAAAATATATTGTATACAGTTAGAAACATAATTTGTGAATCTACAACAATTGCAGAAAATGATTTGCATTGCAAATGTACCTTTAGCATCAGCTTGCGAGACGCAGAGATCTTGGACTTTTTCTGTCAAATTTGAAATGAGCGTTGGTTATATAAAGCACTCATTATATATGCATCACTCCATATTGAATACTATCATTCATAATATCATGTGTTATTGTTATTGTATAACTAATTGAAAAAGTGGCATTCGACGACGGCTTTTCACTCTTACCTCTTGCCTGCAAAGGAATAAAACACATAATTAGATCATAAATATCTTAATCCTCATTCATAACGAAGTTAATGTCCAAAAGTCTAAGACCCCAATGCAAACGCTTCGGTAACTCTTTACAATAAGGTTTCGTTTATTAAAGGTGCATTGCGCAACATTTCATGATGAAAATAGCCGTTTTTCTGACCCATACATGCTGAACTGATTGCCTGATGGGCTGAATGAGCCCTTCTCTGATCACTGCGATTGCCTAATCCTGTACTGTAAAATGAATAAGAGGGATTCGGGACGGATTTGAGACATGCGCGTTCACGCTCGTCTGGCAGGTTTGTGTATTCGCCGCCATTCTCCGTATCAGCGAAGACAACTCGAGCGACACAACTTTAGTCAACTTTCCACAAAAGTAGAAGATGGATTCAAAGAGACCGGCTCGTAGTTCATTCCTAACCCCGACGCAAACTCCACGTAAGACAAAGAAAATAAAACGTTTGTCTAGTGCCAGGCGTCGGAATAAGACGAAAGTCGACATCGGGAAGCTTTCGACAAATGGTGAGATCTCCGGACGGCTCAAACGGGATAGTAATAACTTAAATTGTTCATGAACGTGTTTCCATAATAATACAATCATAAGTGGATACAGTAAACACATAAAACAGTTCAACATGGAAACAAAAAATGAAGTTTTCCCCTCACACACACACACACACACACACACACACACACACACACACACACACAAGTGTGTAATTTACTCAAATGCCTTTCCTTTCATATATTTAAAATGACTTGCAGATTTATAACTTTATTACCTGACTGTAAACAAAAGATTTGTGCGGCAGATGCTCCTTTGGTTATGTGTGTGTGTGGTCCGTGAGCGTGCACCTCTGGTTGCAGTTTCGCTTGTCGCCAGAGGGGGCGTAGTTCTGCAAACACTCAGAGTCTTGCGCAATGCACCTTTAATACTGAGGCCTTAAGTTAAAACAACACAGCCTCCAAATCCAAGAATAGAGCTCTTTTGTCTAAGATGACGAACAACAGAAAGCAGAGACACAGTATACTCACTCGGGCATCTTTACAATGGCGATTCAACCTAGGAGATAAAAATAAAGGCATTTGTTTGGAAAGGGCAGGACCTTTGGGAGGCTCTTCAAGTGTGCTAATCAGACGGCGTTATCTCCAGCAACGGGAATCTCACGTATTTGACCCTTGAAATCATCGCCGTTATTATGAGATATATATATATATACATTACCGGTCAAAAGTTTTAGATCAGTAAGATTTTTTTATGTTTTTAAATGAAGTCTCTTCTGCTCACCAAGGCTGCTTTATTTGATGAAAAAAATAATGACAAACATTAATATTGTGAAATATTATGACAATTTAAAATGGCTGTTTTCTATTTTAATATATTTTAAAATGTAATTTGAAAGCTGAATTTTCAACATCATTACTGTTGCTGATTACACATCATTTTTCAGTGTCACATGATCCTTCAGAAATCAATCTATTTTCAATGTTGAAAACAGTCGTTTACAGTCGTTTTTTCCCCCAAAATTCTATAATGAATAGAAAGTTCAAAAGAACAGCATTTATTTAAAAATATAATCTTTTCTAACATTATAAATGTCGTTACTGTAACTTTTGATTAATTTAACTCATCCTTGATGAATAAAAGTATTTTCTAATTTCTTTCCCCCAAAAATAAAAAATAAATTATTATTGAATGGTAGTGATTAATGTTACAAAAGCTTTCCATTTCAGATCAATTCTGTTCTTTTGAACTTTCTATTCATCAAAGAATCCTGAGATAAAAATGTAAAAAACTGTTTTCAACATGGATAATAATCATAAATGTTTCTTGAGCATCATGTTATAATAATTTCTGTAGGATCATGTGACACTGAAGACTGGAGTAATGATGCTGTAAATTCAGCTTTGATCACAGGAATAAATTACACTTCACTATATATTCACATAGAAAACCGCTGTTATAAATTGTAATAATATTAATGTTTTTTTGTTGTTTTTTTATCAAATAATTGCAGCCTTGGTGAGCAGAAGAGACTTCTTTTAAAAACATAAAAAATCTTACCGATCTAAAACTTGACCGGTAGTGTAGTGTGTATATATATATATATATATAATTTGTCGTGCATCTAAGTGCTGCTTTTTAAAATGGATGAACTGACACTAATTGATTGATGTGAAGTCTGTTAGTCATCTGTTAACCACTTGAGAGTCCTGAAGTGGTCCCCTAGGAAATGAGGTGTTGGCAGATGCCTATCATGGTGTGGTTATATGGGCATGGTAACTATGCCACACAGATAACAATCCCAGCTTTCTCCAGCCCATATCCACTTGCAATGCACCATAAATAGACTCAGGACTTAACCCGGCCCGTTTCCCCTCAGTGATGTTCTCATTGTTATCACAATATTCGAAATGTTGCAATAAAACGAAAAAGAGCACGTCATCATTTATCCGGATTGGTTTTTCCAAACACCAAAGGTGGTTTTGGTTTTAAAACCATTATGCATTATTTGCTATGAGGTTTTATGCATCATAATATTGAAAAGCCAAAAGTAAATCAGATTGTGATTATCTGAGAGAGAAAAATCGGAAAGATTATTAAGATTAATAGATTAATATTCATGCCCGACACATTGACGTCTCCATTAAAAATGTTGAATATGTTTTTCCAATGGTTGGTTTTTAAATCTTTACATTTGCTGACTGGAAATATTAACATGGAGGACGATAAAAGTTGACATATATTAAAGTTAACATTACTCAACATGGAAGCAAAGTGAATACACTTACCTTTGCAGTGCAGAAATGTTCTTCAAAGTGATGCTCGAGAACAATGCCTCTCTTTTTTAAGACACCCTCTTATTGTTCATCCTCGGCCTGTTACTGGGTGATATTATTAGCACACACACACACACACATGAAGCTTTTATCCAGCACTCGGCTGTTGATAGGCTCTTATCAGACAGCTGTGGTTCCTCACGATGCTTACAACCTCATTTAGCTTACTATAAAGAAGAAAAAGCAATCTCATTAAAAGAAAATGTCCATCTTTTTAACGTGTCCACAATAAGATCTCAACGGTTTCTCCGTGACTGTATTGTGAGAGCAAATTAAATGTGTCCTTTTGCTTAAAGGAGTAGTTCACTTTTAAAAAAACTTTTGCTGATAATTTACTCACCCCCACGTCATCCAAGATGTCCATGTCTTTCTTTCTTCAGTCGAAAAGAAAATAAGGTTTTTGATGATTTTTCTCCATATAATGGACTTCAATGGGGTCCAAACGGTTCAAGGTCCAAATGAGAGTTTCAGTGCAGCTTCAAAGGGCTTTAAACGACACCAGACGATGAATAAGGGTCTTATCAAGCGAAACGAGCGCTCATTTAATAAATAAATAAAAAAGTTTTATAAGCACAAATGCTCGCCTTGCTCTGTTCTGTGACTCTCCTGTTCGAACTCGTTCATCAAAATGAACGAATCTTTTTCCGAGTCATTTGGTTCATTCAACAAACGAAACGAACGATTTGACTCGGAAAAAGATTTGTACTCAAAATCAATATACATTTACTTCAGAAGCAATAACTGAAGACATTATGTCTTGTTTTCTGAACAATTGATCAAATTAAATAAAAATAAAAAAGCCAATGGAGTAATTTTAAGGGAAAACAAGTACTATATATATATATATATATATAGCAAAGCAAGCAAGCAAATTTTATTTATATAGCACTTTTCCAAACAAATGAATCCAGTTCAAAGTGCTTTACAGGCAAAACAATTAAAAGCAAGTACAAAATGCAGGTAAAGAACAATAAAAATTGAATATATATATAATAATAATAATAATAATAATATTACTTTATTCAGGACTCAAAAAGAAAGGTCCATAGTACAAAAAACAAAACAAAAAACAAAAACATAACACCAGTTACAACAAGCAATAAATAAATATAAAATACAAAATTCATTACCTTTCATTTGCAATATACAAACAGGTGCGCCAATGTCTCCACAGTCTAGATGTAAACCTAACAGAGCTAAAATCACTATGGGCTAAAGCTTGTATAATCCTGTTTTCAGAGACAGAAATTCTACACATGTATCGATATATATATGTTTATTTATACTAGGAAATAAGACAAAATCATTTTTAGCACATTAAGACTGCTGCTTCTCAGATGTTTCGCCTGAAAAAAGCCTTTAGTAAAATAATTGCATTGGTTTTTGAAAGATATCTCAAACTGGCCAAGAAACCAAAGTCAGACATTTCTCATCCAACTCCTCTAATATCAAATGATCTGCTATTAATATAACTTTTATAGCTCTACACTTCTTATTGTGTGATTGACTCATTTATTTGTGTTGTATAGAAGAAACATCTGAAAGTAAGTCGATGCTTCAATGAAACAACTGATAATGCACTGAAGTTGCAGAAGATTTACGTTATCTCTCATAAGTCTGTTTATTAATAACAAGGGTTTCAGTGTTTTCCTTTCGTATAATAATTATTTGCATTCATATAGGCTAAACACGATGATTTGTGAGATGATAGTTTATTCTGACAGATTGATTTGCTGTGTGTTTGACCCAAAGTCTGATTAAAATATTAACTGTAGACAATATTAATCTCTGTAAGAAAATGACAGGAATGTGAAGTTGCCCATATGTCGGCTTAGCTAAACATAGAGCGTCCGACAGCTGATACTGCCACTCTGACCTTCGGGAGATGGCCTATTAAAAGCTATTTTGATGTCAAGAGATAAAAAATGCTTCCAGACATTGGACAACAATGCTTTTATCTGAGTATGTGTGCACATATGCTTTCATCAGGTCTTGTTGCACTTTCATAATAAGTGTCTTGCCACATATACTTCAAGTCCATTATAATCACTGAATTTGTGTTCTCGCTAGTTTTTGTTTCTGTTAGCATGCTAGCAAACTCAGAACTGTGTTTGTGTGGACGAACCATTGCTTTTTCTTATCATTTCCACAACCCGCTTTTGTAAGATAAAAAACAATAGTGTAATACGAAGCAGGAGTTGTTGTCGTCTCTAAACGTGCAGATCTGCATTATTACGCACTGAAGCGAGCTGTAGACGGGTCAGTCAGCGGTTAACACGTGTCCTGTTTACCGGCACCATGATCTCTGGTGGATTTGTGTCTTGGCTGATGTGAAAACCCCGGATTATACTGGAGATGCTGCATGTCAGTCGCGTTTAGAGCCGCTGTTGATACTGAATGCTTATCTTTGCTGGTTCTTATTTTTGTGCACTGTAGTAAGACTAGTTGTTATGCTTTTTTCAGAGTGGGTTTCTTTATAAGTCAAAATAATATATATTTTTTGACTATATATGTAATATACAAAATATCGAAGCATTGGCTTTACACTCTAAAAAATGCTGGGTTGTTTTAACCCGACTTTGGGTCAAACTCAGCCATTGGGTTAAATGTTTAAATTACATGTTTAACCCAACATTTGGGTTAAAACAACCCAGCATTTTTTTAAAGTGTGTATGAAGAGTTCAGATGCAAAAGCCTCTAAATGCCATTTGAAATTTTCTTCTTTAATGATGATTTTTATCAAACTTGTATATTTAAGTTCAGTAATTTCACTTAAATGCCAATGATAATTACTTATTAATTGTTATTTAAGTGAAATTAATGAAATAAAATATACAAGTTTGATAAAAATCATCATTAAAGAAGAAAATTTCAAATGGCATTTAGAGGCTTTTGCATCTGAACTCTTCATATATATATATTAATACGTATACACTCTAAATAATGCTGGGCTGTTTTAACCCAAAATTGGGTCAAATATGGACAAACCCAAAATGTACAGTTGAAAGTGAAAGTTGAAGTTGGGTTAAAATTTTAAATTAAACTTTTAACCCAACATTTGGGTTTGTCCATATTTGACCCAATTTTGGGTTAAAACAGCCCAGCATTATTTAGAGTGGGTAAGTAGATCTTCAACAGTGTAATTAGATTACTATACTAATTACTCTCTCTAAAATGTATGCATTACTTATTACAAATGACTTAAATCCCATATCAACCCTGACCAGTTGAGCAATATAAGGAGACAACTGCTCTTTTAATACTTTCAAATAAAAAAATAAAATTGGATAAATTGTTCTTAAAGTGTGTACAGCCAAAAGGTTACATTTAAAAATATAAACCTTTAACATTAGATGTAAAATGTTGATGTTAAATCCACTATTGATTTATATAGTCTATGCAGTATTTAATGTGATTAAACCAGAAGGAACTGTAATTCAATTTCTGAAATATTAGTAATCCCTGACTTTACTTTTTTAAAGAAAAATGTAATTAAATTACATGCAGTAATTAATTATACATTTTGATAATTAAAAAACCCATCAAAATATAATAAAAAAATGTTAATTATATATATATATATTTGGAAAAAAAATGCTCAAAATCATATAAAATACTTGATACGAATATGTTTATTTAACTGCAGCTACACAAATATATTAGTTTAAAGGATGTAATTCACAAAATATATGCATTTTGAATGAAGTGTTCGGAAGCAACATACAAAACTAATGTGACAAAATAAACATGTCTCAAAATCCAATTTTTACTGCCATACGGATGTGACAACTAGCCCCGGGCTAAAGCTGTAGTGAAATCTTCCATGTGGGTCTATTAAAAATATTCAGACCTCCAGACAGCCAATTATCTCCTGCTTTTTATAAACTGTTAAGCACTATAAAAACACAAGCCAGACTCGCACTATAGACGTACTGTGTGAGCTGTACTCTTCAAAATATTTCAAAATAAAATATACATTCAATTCATCATGCCACAATAATTGAAGATTTTCTGTGTTGCAGCTATAATAAGATGTGGCGCCCTCTGGCGGTAGTTTTAAAGAGTGTTTGTGTCTAATAAAAGTCCTTCACTCCAGCAATGCATGCACATTCAAAGCAATATCTACTGTTTTAATTTTACATATCTTTCTGATGCACTGCTAACATTGGCATTTTTACACAAAATAATATGTGAATGCACAAAAAAAATCAACATATTGAGTTTGTGTGACAATCATATAGCATATACAGTAATACTATTTGAAATTGCTTCACATACTATTTCTGAAGTATAATAGTAGGCACTATAGTACACTCTTAGAAGAAATGGTTCTATTTAGAACCAGAAATGGTTCCATCCCCCGCTTCATATATGGAACTCACTATATAGAACCATTTTTTTGTTGGTAAAAGGTTCTATTGGCCAAGTATGGAACCCCAGGGTTCTATATAGAACCCAGAGGAACCTTTTTTTTTAAGAGTGTATAGAACCTTTTAGGGGTTCCAAATACTTTTAAGGTTCTATATAGAATCTTTTCTTCTAAGAGTGACTGGGCAGTTCACTAGTTTAGCATTCGTAGCTTGCTTGTGTTTTTGCATCTGGCAACTTTGATGGGAACGTCCTTCTGTGGATGATTGTTCTGCCGGCAGCTGCTCTGAGATCAGTTTTGTTTATTCGTTTCCATTGTTTAATTCTGAATTAGTCTCTAGATGAATGCATTACAATCTCTCTGATGGTCTTATCTGCTGTCTTTGTGGCGTCGTCTCATTAGATCGGGGCCGTGACAGGCTCAGGCACATAAACACGCTTTGTTCCTCATCACACTTGTGTTTTTCATGTGTGTATGATGTCATTCAGAGTATTCAATGCTTTCTGTGTATTCTTAGTTTTTATATTTTCAAAAGCATAATGCATATGTCAGATAATTGCTTTAACTATTTTTTTGAACTTATATAAAAAAAAAATATAACGCATGAATCCAAGTACATGGAAAAACAACCCAGTTTTATTATAGCAAAAATGTCAGTTGGATTTCACATGAAACCCCGTTTATTGGATTTAGTACATACTGAGCACCAGGAATGGCACTTGTGTGTGTATAACATGTATTAGAGGTGTGTGTATGTGGTTAAGTGACGAGTTTGAGCTCCTGGGTTCACCGATGTCAGCTGTGTGTCTATTGAGCGTGAGCCAGAGCTCCAGCTCCCTGTCCAAAGCCAAAGCCCTTCGGTCCAAAGTTCTTAGCATAGCACCCTATATAAATATAAATATAAATATTATTCAAATAAGTACTGTTATACATATTAAATATAAATGTTATAGTAAAGAATGAATAATAATACACAAAAATTGCTGTGTTGTTTTAACCCAACTTTGTGTCAAATATGGACAAACCCAGCCATTGGGTTAAATTTTTTAATTACATTTTTAACCCAACGTTTAGGTTTGTCCATATTTGACCCAAAATAGACCTTATTCAGATCAGCGCCATGACAGGAATGAAAGTGAGGCTGTGAGGGATAGACTTACCGTGTTTCCAATGGCATCCGCTGTAAAAAGCTGAATAAAGCGGCTAAATTACTTACAATTTGCCACAGCTTACATTGTCAGGAGTTTTTTCGTCAACTAACATTTCTTTGAATTA
>NW_024121107.1:188604-212432 GCF_016745375.1 Pimephales promelas | reverse complement strand
CACTATTTCAAAATAAAGGTCTAAACACGCCTTAGAGTATGAAAATATTCTTGTTGCAAATTGATAAATTACGGCTCCTCTGTAATATATTTTGAAAAATATGAAAACTAGGGATTATAGAGCTTTCAAAATGATATATAGTTTGTCAAGATTAGTTTAGGTTTAGTGTAGGATAATACTGCTTTAAAAATGTAATAGATTTGGGCCCACCGGTGGGCCTGTGACACTTAGGGGTTACTTTATATAAAGTGGCACCAAATTAGTTCTTCCAATTTAGCAGGTATATCAATTAAGTACACCAACAGTACAACTGTAGGGTATGTATATTAAAGGGTAAGTAGTACATTCATATGTAAATGTATTTAAAATACATTTGGTTATATTTATTTTTCACTAGGTTAGCTAAACTGCGGGACACCCGAGGCGAAACATCTGACAAACATGACATGTGCAGGAGGTAAAACCTCAATCCTAACATATACACTCTCTCTGGGATTTGGTGATATAATACTGATGCATCATCAATGTTAATGTCTCTGCACATAAACATCCATTAGTTGCACAGATCTGCAGCCATAAAAGGCAGACGAATCCACCGCGAGGTTGTTTTGTACAACACCTAATATGGACTCGCTGTTAAACAGAAAAGATGGACTCGCTGCTCTGTCCCGAATCCAAAATCATGCCAGATTTACACTCCAAGGACTTCAGGAGCTCAAACTACTTTTAAATGATCCATGTGTACATTAAAGCAAGCAATTAAAATTAATTGCGATTAATTTGTGTTTACATAATATATTTGTGTGTGCTGTATATAATTATTTTGTATATATAAATACCTATGCATGCATGTATATATTTAAGAATTATTTGCACCTAAATTCTGTATATATATATATATATATATAAATATAAATATTTTATATATGAATAACATGTTTTCTTAAATATATACATGAATGTGTGTGTATTTATATATACAAAATAATTACAGCACACACACAAATATATTATGTAAACACAGACTTTTATTTTGGATGCGATTAATCGCAATTAAGTTTTGCACAGCTCTAAAATAAATGCAACTGATTTTAAAAAAAAAGAATTTTTTTTATAGGACAGAAAAACCATGAATGTGATCCACTGGGAGCATTGCTGGAGATCTGTGCCCAAACCGTGCAAGCCGTTTTAACTTTTATTCCTTTCCAGGATATGAATTCTTGATATCAAGAATTTAATTGCTGATATCTGTAATTGTACTTTCCCTAGTGAAATGTCTCCATAGGCTGCCATCAAAAATAGATTTTTTACTAGTAGAAATATAATTTTTGATATCAATAATTACATTGTTACTAGTAAAAATGTGAATTCCTGATATCAATAATTAAATTGTCACTATAGTTGAAATGTCTATTCTTGATATGTTTTTAAATTTATAATTAAATTAGTAACTACTAATTTAGCTACTAGTAACAATCAAAAATTAAATTTTTACTAGTGACAATGATATCATGAATGTGATTGATACTACTGAGAAAGCTATTTTAGATATCTGTAATAATATAGAAATCTTCAGATCTCAAAAATGAACATTGTTACTAGTAACAACTGCATTGATATCAAGAATAGACACTTCAACTAGTGACAATTTAATTATTGATACCAGGAATTCACATTTTTACTAGTAACAGTGTAATTATTGATATCAAAAATTATATTTCTACTAGTAAAAAAATCAGTTCTTGATATCAACAGTTGATTTTGAATGGCAGCCTATGGTGACTGATATCTGATATCTGTAATTGAAGAGTTCAGATGCAAAAGCCTCTAGAATGATCATTTTTATCAAGCTTGTATATTTAAGTTCAGTGATTTCACTTAAATGGCAATGATAATTACCTATTAATTGTTGTTTAAGTGAAATTACTGAACTTAAATATACAAGTTTGATAAAAATCATCATTAAAGAAGAAAATTTCAAATGGCATTTGGAGGCTTTTGCATCTGAACTCTTCAATTACAGATATCAGCAATTCAACAATTACATTTTTTTAAATCAAGAATTCACATCCTGGAAATGAATAAAAGTTAAAACGGCTTGCCATAGTGCATTCAGAGCTGACAGTTTTGTTGGTGAACAGTACGTTATATTTTCCATGATATAAAGCGTCTGCATGAATAATCTTTCCGTTTTCCGGATGGTTGACACCCTCTCTCCACAGGACTACCCATCACCACCCATTTCCACATGGAGAATCTCACACGAACATGCATATCCTTTATGCTTAAAATACTCTACACTTTTACAAGAAATGGTTCTATTTAGAACCAGAAATGGTTCCATATATGGAACTCACTATATAGAGCCATTTTTTTTGGTAAAAGGTTCTATTGGCCAAGTATGGAACCCCAGGGTTCTATATAGAACCCAGAGGAACCCTTTTTTTTAAGAGTGTATAGAACCTTTAAGGTGTTCCAAATACGTAGCGCTGATAAAACCTTTTAAGGTTCTATATAGAACCTTTTCTTCTAAGAGTGTATTATAGAGCTGGTGAACGTTTGCATCAGTGTGTGTGTGTGTGTGTGTCTATTATCGGCTTGAGCATGAACATGCGCTCCCATCTCTCACACTGTATTGTGATGTGAATACGGAGTGTTTGATGATAAATGCAATGGAAGCGAGTCCACCAAACTTATATTTGACTTGCTTTGGTTTGATTGAACAGACAGAGTGACTGATGTGTGTGTGTGTGTGTGACGTACTGCACAGAAAGCAGGACTTGTGGAAGCTCTGTCCCTCACACTGGACCTCCTCTGCGAAATACACCGTCTTCTTACAGCAGCCACACTTGTTTCCTCCTCCGAGCGGCATCCCTACACACACACACACACACACACACAAATGCAACATTACAGAAACTCATCTTCATTAGGCATAAACTAATTTGCCTTGTGACAATATTTTTTTCTGCTCTGGATTTTGTGTGTTTTCAGAGTTCTTCATAATAATGGATGGTTTATCTCCTGTAACATCAATACAGTATTATGCAATATGATTTATATAGCCGCCTCTGTAACACTTTACAATGAGGTTTACTTTGTTAGGATTAGTTAACATGAACCAAAGCTTTTATTAATCTCGGATAATGTAAATTTCAACCTTTATTTATTTAGCTGAATAAATGTTGAACTTTTACTAATACATTCTCAATCAAAATGTGAATCTGTTATACATTAGTTAATACATTGAGGCATAACTAAACAATGAAGAATTGTCTTTATATTAACTAAAGTTAACCAAGATGAATAAATGCTGTAAAAGTATATTGCTAATTGATAGTTCGTTTTAGCTAACGTTAACAAATGAGACGTTATTCTAAAGTGTGACCGTATACTCGTCTGATATCATACCTTGATAAATGGTCAAAACACACGTGTTCGGTCTTTCCCCGCATTTATTTGAAGTAATCGTAAAGCTCTTACCTGCAGTGATAGATAGTGTGTGTGTGATTCGGCTTCACTAGAAGATCACAGAGCGGACAGCAGAGTCTGAGTCCTCATATGAGTCCAGAGAGAGAGAGAGAGAGTCCTCATACAAGTCCAGAGAGGATGAGCCTGATAGAGAGAGAGAAAGAAAGAGAGAGAGTCCTCATATTAGTCCAAAGAGAGAGAGAGAGAGTCCTCATATGAGGAGGATATATCCAGAGAGGATGAGCCTGATGGAGAGGGAGAGAGAGAGAGAGAGAGAGAGAAAGACAGAGAGAGAGAGAGACCTCATATGAGTCCAGAGAGGATGAGCCTGGGAGAGAGAGAGAGAGAGAAAGACACAGAGAGAGAGAGTCCTCATATGAGTCTAGAGAGAGAGAGAGAGAGAGAGAGAGAGAGAGAGAGAGAGAGAGAGAGTCCTCATATGAGTCCAGAGAGGATGAGCCTGGGAGAGAGAGAGAGAGAGAGAAAGACACAGAGAGAGAGAGTCCTCATATGAGTCTAGAGAGAGAGAGAGAGAGAGAGCTCTAACCTGTCTGGCTCTTCTCAAAACACTATTTGACAGTTTTGTTTTTGTGAATGACTATTATATTATTTATTGTTCGTTGACCATGAAAGACGATGCTTTACTAGAGGAGTATGTGTGCTGAACAATCAAATACAAATGTAGAATTATTTATAATGTACTTATGTAATGTCTCTTATTCATAGTTTGATAGTTGAACTACCATACAATGTGTATAGCGTACAGTTTGTGTCTGTAAGAGCATGGCTTAATGTGTTTGTAGTTTTGTAATGTTTTCTGGAAGACATGCAGTGTTGCCGGAACCCATGAAATGTTCTTGACCTTAAACGGTGTGTGTTAGAGGACTGGAATCCCTCACCCTCCTCACACCAAACACAATGACACACCGCTGGAGCTCACCAGCAAACAACAAACCAAAGAAAATGAGTTAAATAGCTAGTTAGTTGGTTAAGAAAAGACAAGGCTAGTTAGTTGATAGTTAAGCAATAAAGCATTTTAGTTAGTTAAGAAATAAATCAAGTTAAATAAATAAATCAGGACAATTAGATAGTTGAATGAGTTTATTGGTTAGTTAGTTGGTTAAGAAAAAAGCAGTTTAGTTATTAAGAAATAAAATGTATTAGGTAGTTGTTAAGAGCAGGTTAGTTAGTTGTTGGTTAAGAAATAAAGCAAGTTATTTAGCTAGAAAGTTAATACATACATAAAGTTATTAAGTTAGTGAGTTAGTTAAATAAATCAGGTTAGTTAGTTGATTTCAGTTAGTTAACTAGAAAGTTAAGTAAATATCAGGTTAGTTAAGAAATAAAGCATATTATTTAGTTGGTTATGAAGTAAAGCAGGCTAGTTAGTTAAATAAATCCAGTTATTTAAAGAAATCAGGTCAGTTGGATAGTTGATGTTAGTTAACTCACTAGTTGGTTAAGAAAAATCAGGCCAGTTAAGAAATAAAGCATATTAGGTTGTTAAGAAATAAAGCAGGTTAGTTAGCTAGTTAAGAAATAAATCAAGTAAGTTAAAGAAATATAGAAAGTTGATGTTAGTTAGTTGGTTAAGAAAAAAGCAGATTAGTTGTTAAGAAATAAAACATATTAGGTAGTTGGTTAAGAGCAGGCTAGTTAGTTGTTGGTTAAGAAATAAAGCAAGTTATTTAGCTAGGAAGTTAATAATACATTATTAAGTTATTAAGTTAGTGAGTTGGTTAAATCAGGTTAGTTAGTTGATTTTAGTTAGTTAACAAGAGAGTTAAGAAAATATCATGTTAGTCAGTAAAGAAATAAAGCATCTTAGTTGGTTATGAAATAAAGCAGGTTAGTTAAATAAATCTAGTCATTTATAGAAATCAGGTCAGTTGGATAGTTGATGTTAGTTAACTCACTAGTTGAATCAGGCTAGTTAGTTAAGAAATAAAGCTTATTAGTATAAGAAATAAAGCAGGTTCGTTAGCTAGTTAAGAAATAAATCAAGTTAGTTAAAGAAATATATCCGGATAGTTAGATAGTTGATGCTAGTTAGTTGGTTAAGAAAAAGTTAGTTGTTTTTCACTACAGTGTGTAAACATTTAAGAACCATGAAATGCAGACATGGTAATCCAATTTTCCCCTGGTACAGATATTTAAAAGTACCAACATTTGGCACTGCACTTTTTTGTTGAGACAACTTTAAACAGTTGAGACCTCATTTTAAACATAAAATAATATATATCCAATGGCCTCTGTTTCTCTCTGTCCCCCGGTTTCACAGGCCAGGTTTAATCTAGTTTCTCAGATTAAATGCATGTTTGAGCTGTTTTAACTGAAAGCCCTGATATCTTAAAATACGTCAGTGTTAATGTTTAGTCTCCAGATGCACACCACTAATGTTTATTTCCTAAGGCACATTTACAAATGCTACTGAAATGTCCTAATTGAACTAAGAATCCTAATTCTGGTTGATATAAACCCTGTCTGTGAAACCGGGCCTGTGTTGCATGTTCACAGCTGCACGTGGATATCCCAGCATGCATCTGCTGATGGTGCAGTTCGTCCGGCACAGATTCATCTGATCCAATGACCTCCTTCGATTGTGGATGCGAAGAGAGAGAGTGTTGGAAACTGATCCATAGCCTCGGGACTGAGCAAGGAATGTCCTAAAGCTCATTTTTCAACTGTGTGTGTTACAGAAGCCTTTTCTACACAACCTTTTGGCCTCACACACACACACACACACAGTGGTCCACCTCTGGACATCCGCTGTGACCAGCCTCTGAGCACGAGTGTGTGACCGATGCTTTAATCCAGCGCTGGAGAAACGGGAGCCGAAGACAGAAAGGGTTTCATGTGCTCTGTGAGAGAGAGGGTGAAGTCGAAGTGTGTGTGTGTGTGTGTGATGAATGAAAGAACTGCTGCTTCATTTCTTCAGCATTACGCACGACACGGCTCTGTAACACACAGTTCCCTCAGCATCTGTGAGTAAATGATTATTTTATATGTGTTGTTGGTTTGTTAACCTGTGAAATCAATCAGTCATAAATTCCGCAAAAATAATGTTAAATTGAATGTAAATTGATTGTATTAGCTGAACTGGCATTAATTAAGAAATTAATTATTGTTGTATAGTCTCTTGAGTATGATGGCCATTGGAGGGACTTAACCCAAAAATAAAAATGTACTTATTACTTACAATTTACTCACCCCCCTTATGTTGCTTGAAATGATTTTTAGGACTTTAATTTTGGCGTCCTTATCACACAAAGCTAATGAATGCTTTCAGAAAGCTTGATTATAGCCTATATATTTGTGATTTTATGCACTTTTTATTGTTAGAGCTGCTTGGATATCTCCTTTTGTGTTCCACTTAAGTTACTCATATCTTCTAACGAGTGAGAATTGTAAATATTGGTCAGTGTGTATGCGCATTTTCAGGGAACGACCAGAAGAGGGCGCGCTCACTCCTCTAGTCTGCACTGACTTGTAGACACACCCTTTCTTTTGCGTGCTCTCTCTCACTATCACTAGCTAGTTTGGAATATATGATGACGATGAGCATTTTTGGGGGAAATTTCCCACATAAATAAGAAAAAACAAATGTGTAATTCAACTTCTGTACTCGCCAAGTAACAAATATTGGTCAGTGTGTATGCGCATTTTCAGGGAATGACCAGAAGAGGGCGCGCTCACTCCTCTAGTCTGCACTGACTTGTAGACACACCCTTTCTTTTGCGTGCTCTCTCGCTCGTTTTTCTCTCTCACAATCACTTGCTTTTGGCTTATAGAGTTGTTATTATTGACTAAGAATTGCACGTTCATGATAGCACTATAAATATCTGACTGTGCTTGAGTTTCTGTTTTTCTCCTTGTATATTTCAGCGATAAACCTAACACGTGTCGAGCCCCTGCTGGATTTTGTTCGGCGCTGTTGATTTTCTGTGAGAGACTATAATCATGACTGTGGTCTTAATGGAATAAGCAGAGTTAAAGAGCATTAGCTGAGTAAACGCAGCCCGGTTGATGTGAAACAGAGACTCTGCTGCTGTTTTGGATGGATCACTCCATCATGCTCAGATTAGATTCAGTCCAGTAAAGCCTGATAAACGAGTGGCTGCTGTTCTGCCTGTAATGCGGATGAAACTTGAGCCTGTCTGCAGAGAGAGAGAGAGAGAGAGAGAGAGAGAGAGCTGCCTCACACACTGATGAACAGGACTAGATAGAGACACACACTTTAATCATCACCTTCATCATCATCATCATCATCAGTATCAGCATCACCTTGCTGATCCCTCTATAAATAAAAGTTGCTGCCTTAAATTTTTAAGTACAATCAACTTGAATTAAAAAAAGTAGAAAATTGCTTTTTAAACTTATTTTGATGAGTTAAAGCAATGTAAAAAAAAACATGTCATGTTATATGTTTTTTTAGAATGATGATGATGTTGAGGATGAGGAAAATGATCAAGTGGTCTGCCTTTAATTTTGCAAAAACCTTCATCATCATCATCATTATGATCATAATCTTCATAATAATAAAAAGTTAACATATTCACTATCATTATTTTCATCTTCATCATCATCATCATATAGGCTAGTAGTGATTCATCAGTATTACTTATGGAAGTCAAAAGAAAAAAAACATGCTTTGACAAGTCAATTATGACAAAAAGTCCTAATTACGAGATAAAAGTCAAAATTATGAATAGTCAATGATAACAACAAGTAGAAATGATGACATACTAAGTTATAATTATGACAAAAGGTGAAATTATGACAAAACTGGAAGCTTGTTTCCGCCACTGAATAAAATAATAATAATAATAATTGCGACTTTTTCTCTCACAATTGCGAGATATGAAGTCAGAATTGTGAGAAATAAAGTCGCAATTGTGAGAAAAAAAAAGACGGAATTGAGACTTTTATTTCACAACTCTGACTTTTTTTCTCACAATTGCGAGTTTATGTGTCGAAATTCTGACATCTTTTCTCTGTACTGTGAGATATAAAGTCGCAATTGCGAGTTACCAGACCAATTCTAGGGGACTTTTCCCCCTCAGAATAGTTTATAACTCGCAATTCTGAGTTTACAACACACAATATTTTATATTGATTGATATAAAAAACTTTATACAACTCAATTCTGACTTTATATCTCACAATTCTGACTTTACAACACGCAATTTCGACTTTATATCATGCATTTCATACTTTATAACCCAATTGCGACTTTATATCAATCAATTCTGACTTTATATCTTCATTTATAATGTACTTTAAAGGAGTAGTTCACTTTTAAAAAAAACTTTTGCTGATAATTTACTCGCCCCCGTGTCATCCAAGATGTCCATGTCTTTCTTTCTTCAGTGGAAAAGAAATTAAGGTTTTTGATGAAAACATTCCAGGATTTTTCTCCATATAATGGACTTCAATGGGGTCCAAACGGTTCAAGGTCCAAATGAGAGTTTCAGTGCAGCTTCAAAGGGCTTTAAACGACACCAGACGATGAATAAGGGTCTTATCAAGCGAAACGAGCGCTCATTTAAAAAATAAATAAAAAAGTTTAAGTTTTATAAGCACAAATGAAAACGAACAAATCTTTTTTCGCGTCATTCCGTTCATTTAATGAACAAAATGACTCGAAAAAAGATTTCTTCGTTTTGATTTCAGAGCAAGGCGAGCATTTGTGCTTATAAAACTTTAAATTTGTTATTCATTTTTTTAAATGGCCGCTCGTTTCACTTGATAAGACCCTTATTCATCGTCTGATGTCGTTTAAAGTCCTTTGAAGCTGCACTGAAACTCTCATTTGGACCTTGAACCGTTTGGTCCCCATTGAAGTCCATTATATGGAGAAAAATCCTGGAATGTTTTCATCAAAAACCTTAATTTCTTTTCAGACATGGACATCTTGGATGATACGGGGGCGAGTAAATTATCAGCAAAAGTTTTTTTTAAAGTGAACTACTCCTTTAAAGCCTGTAGTCTGTACATATCTGAAATATACACCATGATGCATTTAAATCCGAACCTCTAAGAGCTCTAGACATGTCAGGTCGGATCCATATCCACTGCTAATAGCCCTCAGTGCAGGTCTTAGGAAGAATATCCATCCAACCTGGACATGCGCCAGCTCATCCATTTACTGGTGAAGAGAATACATGTATGTGTGTGAATGAAGATGATGGGAGACTCTCCTCTGGATCACGGCTGGTTTTATTAGGAGACTCAAACGAAGGTTGAACACTTAACTTTGAATCTTGGTTAAAGTCTAAGTTGGACCTGTGAAGATTTTCCTGCATCATCATCATCATCTGTCATCCGTGTCTCCAGCAGTGAGTTGATACTGTATGTATGTTCTTAAACCTGCTTTTGCAGATTTCTTAAGCTTCCAGTGAGTAAATCCCAGCTAGCAAGCATTAGCTGGATCATGTTTACACGGCTGGCTGCTCTTTGAGTGTGAAAAGTCACATGTGGCACTTTTGTGTGGCTTGTAATTTGTTGTCTTAAAAGCCCGAGGCACGGTATGAGATGACATCACCGCGCTGGCTTATAATGATGTCGTGGTGTTGTGATGTCACTATTATTTAGCAGATACAGATGTTTCTAGCATTGCAACCCTCTCATGAGCATATTGAATACAATGTAAAAAAAAATATTAGAATGAATTATTTTTATTTTACTACACTGTAAAAAATATTTTCAAGATTTGTTATCACAACATATTTTCTTTTGTCAAATCAACTTTATAATAATTTATTTAGTTGAGATAACTTATTATTTTGAGTTTCTAATGAGTTCCTTCATTGTATTAACTCACTTTTTCCAGTTCAATCAACTTAAAATTTTAAGGCAACCAGGTTACTTACTTTTTTAAGTTAAACCAACAATATTTTTTATTTATTTTCTGGTAAATTAATTTCTTTAAATGCATGCATGTATTATTTTATTTATTTTCTTGACTCTGTCATTGTAGTATAGCCTAATTTATCTTTATTTTATTAATATTTTGAATTAGATTTAGTTCTGTAGTTTCAGTTTGATTTTGATTTTACTTTAAGTTTTAGAAATTTAATCTTCTGAGATTTCGTGTTCACTTTGAGTTTTCTACAATTCTATAATTTAGTTTTGTTTCAGTTTATTTTTTTGTAATTTTAGTACTTCTTTATTTTTAGTTAGTTGGCACGGCAACATTTAAAATTTGAAATAATGTAAAACTAGGAGACTTGATCGTGTGGTTTGGGTCTTGTGTTTTGAGACGTAAGCATGGCTTTGGATTGAGTTTCGTCTGAGTGTCAGTACTTTAAGTCTGGATCTGGGTCTCATATGGTCCATCTATTTTATTACCTCAACCACTAGTTGGCGCAATATCTTCACCATTATGTATAAAATGTTTGAAATTTCAGTTCATTCTAATGGACGTTGTGGTTCTTGGCCTGCATATAATTTTGTTTCTTATTACTGGAAAAGTCTGATAGATGAATATTATTTGTATGCAGTGTGGGAGATGGTTCATTCGTTCGAGTGAACATGAGCTATAATGAAGTCATCAGGCTGGGGTGGATTTGGTGATAATGTTTTAATACAGCTTAATCAATATCTGTGTCTCTGAATGTCTGCTGAAAGTACTTCAAATTATATTTGAACGTCTCCAGAACAATTAGACCATTCAGCAATTCAATTTTTATTATGAAATTGGCTTTTATTGCCTTTAAATTATTCAACTACAGACTTTCTCTCACAAGTTTCCTTGCTGAAATCAGTCATATCCAGCTATAACGTAAAACGTACGTAATGTCTTGTCCAGTTTAACATCTGCTTCAGCCCAACATTAAGCCGATGTTTAGGTTGCAAACCAGATTAGTTTAGGGCTGGAAAAAGGCTAAAGATGCATTATAAGATTGAAGGACAGCACAAAATGGGAGGATTGATTATCCATCCATTATTTGCATTTTTTTTTGCATTTGATGAGATTAAAAAAAAAATCAAATAGTTATAGTATTGTTTTTTTAGTAAATACAATTTTTGGTAACACTTTATTTTACAGTGACCTTGTAACATGTTACCATAGTAAAGCAGTAAATTATGCATAATTACATGCTCAACCTAATCTTAACCATAACCCTATAGTACATGCAGTTACTTAATATTTCTCAATATAAAATTTAAAATATTTATCCATTTAAAATAAAGTTTAACCCAATTTTTTTTTAGTCATTCTTATGGTCTTTAAAAATCGTATATCTGTCATTTTTTGATATAAAAACAGGTGCAGCAAGAGTTTAAATCAAATATGCACATTACGCAAACAAAAGCTTTGTTCCAAACTAGCGCTCATGTTAACTTGTGCATGCATTGCAGGTAGACATGTGCTGATAATAAAATATATCGCTATAACGTACGGTATGGTTATCGTGGGCACTCCAAAATACAGTGAATATACGAATTATTTAGATTTTTAGCATGCATTTTTAGAATACTTTTCAGTATTTAAATGTTCCAAACAGCCATTTAGAATTTTGTATTCGCTATGTTGTTCATCACAGCACAAAATACTTTTTTTTATAGTTCTTTTGCGCTTTAATCGGTTTGTTGAAACATTTTTATAATTTTGTAGGCATTTTTTTTATTGTATTTAAATATTCAGAGTTCTTTTTGTTTTAGGTTTTGTAACTTAAAGGAGTAGTTCATTTTAGAAAAAAAAAAGTGGAAAAGAAATTAAGGTTTTTGATGATTTTTCTCCATATAATGGACTTCAATGGGGTCCAAACGGTTCAAGGTCCAAATGAGAGTTTCAGTGCAGCTTCAAAGGGCTTTAAACGACACCAGACGATGAATAAGGGTCTAATCAAGTGAAACGAGCGCTCATTTAAAAAATAAATACAAAAGTTTAAGTTTTATAAGCACAAATGCTCGCCTTGCTCTGTTCTGTGATGCACGTTCGTGACTCTCCTGTTTGAACTCGTTCATCAAAATGAACGAATCTTTTTTCGAGTCATTTGGTTCATTCAACGGACGAAATGACTCTAAAAAAAGATTCGTTTGAACTTTTTTTTTTTTTTTTTTAAATGACCGATCGTTTTGGTCATTAGTCATGGGATTGAGTAAATTATCAGCAAAAGTTTTTTTTTTTTTTAAAGTGAACTAAGCCTTTAAATCAACATGTCATAAAAGCATCATATAAAAATTTGATACAGTCACATGTCTAATTGCACCATTGCATGAGAAATCATCCAAGATGGTGCATGCAATGGAGAGTGTTCACTTCTGAGGTTGGGATGTTGTCTTCGAAGGCAGCTGCCTATGTAGACAGGGTTTGGAGCAGATCTGCAGTATAAGGCTTTATGTAGATGGCCCAGTGCAGCGGAATGGACCATTAAGATTCCAGTGGGAGCCGCATGGAGTGTTTAAATCGGGTTAGTTGTATGACAGACAAGGGTGTGTGCCGAAGTCAATTGGATTATAGGAGGGACTGCTGGAGGAGATGACAGAGGATCGTCAGAGTCTGGTCTCGCATGTCGGATACTCTGACCACCAGCCGAGGATTAGCACTATTGATGATCGGCCTGTTTATGACATAGGGAACACTTTACTTGAAGGGGTGTGCATAAGACTGACATGACACCTTCATAATCATGACATGATGCATGTTATGAATATGAAGGAAGTTTTATGCATGTTTTGTCGTTGTCATGACAACTTGACATTACTAAGACAACACAACCTGTCATAAACATGACATAGCAGATTAATGATCAAACTTAAGAAAGCACCTAGCTTTATTGGTTAACATTACATTAAACTGTAAACATTTAGTTCATGTCCTGTCTCTCTCGTCTCATCAGTGTTGTCTGTCCTCCACTTCAGGCTGTTGGATAAATCTGAAGCATCTTCTGGCTGTCTTGACCCGACCTCTCTCTCTCTCCCTGACAAGACTCAGTCTGACATACTGAAACGGTCCTGAAAAAATAAATAAATTATTCAATCTGGGTCTCGGGTCTAAATTTAACAAACAAAACCAGGTCTGTTATATAAAGCCATGACCAGTCACATAAGGACGGCGACTGCAATAGGAATAATCTTTTTTAAAGATCCCAAATCCACAGTCATACAGTATATCTTTACAACTGCAATATATTTTTATATTTTATTAACAAAATATGGCTGGTGTTTACGCATACAAAATTGGCTGGTTGCCAAGGTGTTGCTATATGCATTATTTGTTTTGGGTAGTTGCTAGGACATTGCCAAGTGTGTTCTGGCTGGTTGCCAAGGGGGTTCAGGCTGGTTGCTAAGGGGGTTCAGGGTGGTTGCTTAGGGGGTTGAGGGTGGTTGCTAATGTGGTTCTGGGTGGTTGCTAAGGGGGTTCAGGGTGGTTGCTAATGGGGTTAAGGGTGGTTGCTAAGGGGTTCAGGGTGGTTGCTAAGGGGGTTGAGGGTGGTTGCTAATGGGGTTCAGGGTGGTTGCTAAGGGGGTTCAGGGTGGTTGCTAAGGGGGTTCAGGCTGGTTGCTAAGGGGTTTCAGGGTGGTTGCTAAGGGGGTTCAGGCTAGTTGCTAAGGCGGTTCAGGCTGGTCGCTAAGGGGGTTGAGGGTGGTTGCTAAGGGGTTCAGAGTGGTTGCTAAGGGGGTTCAGGCTGGTCGCTAAGGGGGTTGAGGGTGGTTGCTAAGGGGGTTCAGAGTGGTTGCTAAGGGGGTTCAGGGTGGTTGCTAAGGGGGTTCAGGCTGGTCGCTAAGGGGGTTGAGGGTGGTCGCTAAGGGGGTTCAGGGTGGTCGATAAGGGGGTTCAGGGTGGTTGCTAAGGGGTTCAGGGTGGTTGCTAAGGGGGTTCAGAATGTTGGCTAAGGGGGTCCAGGCTGGTTGCTAAGGCGGTTCAGGGTGGTTACTAACGGGGTTCAGGGTGGTTGCTAAGGGGGTTCAGGGTGGTTGGTTCAGGGTGGTTGCTAAGGGTGTTCAGAGTGGTTGCTAAGGGGGTTCAGGGTGGTTGCTAAGGGGGTTCAGGCTGGTCGCTAAGGGGGTTGAGGGTGGTTGCTAAGGGGTTCAGAGTGGTTGCTAAGGGGGTTCAGGCTGGTCGCTAAGGGGGTTGAGGGTGGTTGCTAAGGGGGTTCAGAGTGGTTGCTAAGGGGGTTCAGGGTGGTTGCTAAGGGGTTTCAGGCTGGTCGCTAAGGGGGTTGAGGGTGGTCGCTAAGGGGGTTCAGGGTGGTCGATAAGGGGGTTCAGGGTGGTTGCTAAGGGGGTTCAGAGTGTTTGCTAAGGGGGTCCAGGCTGGTTGCTAAGGCGGTTCAGGGTGGTTACTAACGGGGTTCAGGGTGGTTGCTAAGGGGGTTCAGGGTGGTTGGTTCAGGGTGGTTGCTAAGGGGGTTCAGGGTGGTTGCTAAGGGGGTTGAGTGTGGTTGTGTGTGTGTAAGTCGTAGGTGGTTGTTCTGAGAGCTTGCTCGGGTTTCCTGCACAGTCTCTCTGAGAGTAGGTGTCATGATGCCAATACAAATGAATGGTCATCTGGGAAAAGTGTAACCTTGCATGCATGCCTTCAGAGAGTACGTCCGCTAGAGATTGCTTTTGGCTAGAAGTCATGACAAATATGAATACGAGCCGGTGGCGTGTGCATGCTCACAAGCGAGTGTGTGTCTGGGTTTGAGGGGAGACAGTGTCAGTGTGTCTCTTGGAGAAGGGAGGGCGAGCAGAAGTCTCCTGCTCTCGGGTCGTCTTCCTCATTGGCTCGTATCGTGTCCTCTCTGTCTGCCCTGTGTGTCCAGATGTCTTTAGTCTCCTCCTTCCCTTGAGATTCTCTCAGACATCAGTAAAGGTTAACACACACACATCGTGCGCGGATGCTGTAGGACTTCACTGCCGCTCTGCAACAAGAGGTGAGAATTAATTCAGATATTGCATAAAGTCTGAGTATTTTGAGTATTTTAGGAGAGTGCACAGATGTGTTTATCTGTGTGTGTGTGTGTGTGAGGTTTTTCTCTGTGTAATGCACTTGCTCTGAGCTGTGGACTGCTGTGTCATGATAACTACTGTCTGCACTGAGACGCTCGGCTCGGTTATGATTGGTTTATACTGAGACTGAAGTCACTGAGATGTGATTAGTTTGCAAAACTGTGATAAGGTTTATAAGGTTTGGTTTATTTGATGCTTATAAGGGGAATTGGGCAGTGTGTCCGATGTGTTTCTGAAAGTGCGTAGTCATTTACAGTGAACGAGTTGCTACAAAAAACTCATTGATTTAATATAGTTGTCTCACTATAAGTCATTGCAATGTGAACCTACTTTTTATTGACATTTTTAAAATAAAAAATACTGTCTAAAGTAAAATATCTGTATTTAAAATCAAATTGTTAAAAAACTTTTAAAGTTAACAGCTTTATTGTGTTCATTTGTTTATCCAGCAATAATAAACATACAAATAATAAAAACATAGCAATAAGAAAAATACAAAAATATGATGGGATTTTAAATTATGATGACATTATATAGAAATGTGATTTTTGTAATTGTATTCATAAACATGAATCTAAAAAATATGTAATTTTAGTTTGAAGGATTTAAGACGATGAATTAAATATAGAGTCAGTTGTGTACCAAAATATGATTAAATGTGATATGTTGACACATATCATAAAAATATAAAAAAATATTTAAAAAAAAATATATATATATATATATAAATTAGGGCTGTCAAACGATTAATCGCATCCAAAATAAAAGTTTTTGTTTACATAATATATGTTGGTGCACTGTGTATAATTATATATATATATATATATATATATATATATATTGTGATGCCGATGCCGTAATTTGGCAGAAACACGGGAAGGAGGCTGGATCCAAACGCAGTGTATAGGCTTTATTTAGACAAACTACATACTTTAACAAAGACTCAGGAACAGGGCTCAGGAACAGGAGTGACAAACATCGACCTCACACGTTCAACAACTCACAAACTAAGACAGAAACACAGGGCTTAAATAATCAGACAAGCAAACTTAACAAGGTAACAAGGGGGCGTGGACAATAGGAAACACCTGGAAAAACTCAATAGACAGGGAACCACTAATAATACAAAGACAAAGACAAAACCACATCATGACATATATAAATACACACATATGCTTGTGTGTATTTTATGTAAAATATTTTCATGTATATAGATTTATATATAATTTATATTATATGTAAATATTTTATATTTAAATAATATTTTTTCTTAAATATATATGCGTGTGTGTGTGTGTGTATATATATATATATATATATATACACAGTGCACCCACATATATTATGTAAACACAAACTTTTATTTTGGATGCGATTAATCGCGATTAATCGTTTGACAGGCCTAATAAAAATATGAAAATAAAAACAAAACATGATATGTGTAATTTTAGATTAAAGTAGACAATTCACAAGATATCCAAATTTAAGACTATATATTTAACATAAAACTCCACTGATGATTTTATTTTAATTTTTTTATTTTTATATAATTTTTTTAACCCATCATATAAAAGCACTGGTCTGGAAAGGAAGTTGTTGCACATTTGACTAGTTTCTAAGATGCAGCTTTTCCACATGATGTGACAACTAGTAATCCTTTCACATCAGCAACATTTTAGCTCAGTTTTAGTTGTCTAATTGTTGTAGAACTTACAACCGAGATGTATTTATGTATTTACGAGCACACACACACACGTGGCACATGTGGTTTCTCGTTTATATTTTCTAATTTGGCACTTGTCACTGCCGATAATGAGCACTAATAGGATGTGACATCATCGTCAGGCCCGAGGGTCTCAATATCTCTTTTATCAGTCCTTACGGCTGATCTGGAATCAGGGCTTGTGAACTCCAAGATATTTGGAACACAAATCTGCAGAATCAGAACCAGGTGTGAATATTTGTCCATATGGCCACGAGTGATCACTGCAGTCATGTGACTCAGGATAAATCAAAACACTTCATTTGAGCAGACGTGGACACCAGTGACACTCTACAGGCACAATAGAGCTCCTATTATTGGGAAGAAGGGGACACTTTTGGTGCCAGTCACTGGAAGGGCTTGAGAAGTGGCAGACAGAGCGGGCAGTGCATGCTGGGAGTGTCGAGCGGTGCCAGTCTGTCAGCAGACCTCTGATCAAACCCCTCCAGAGAAGAGCAGCTCCGGCCAAACACACCGAGTACTCATTATCATCACACACTGTACGCAAACGAGCTTGGATTCAAGAGGATTCAAATAAATTATATTTATAAACCACTTTTATTGATATTTTCAAATGTAGCTAATCAGAATTAGGGCTGGGCAACGATTAATCGCATCCAAATTCCAAAATAAAAGTTTGTGTTTACATAATATATGTGTGTGTAGTGTGTATAATTATTTTATATATATATATAAAAACACACACATGCATGTATATATTTACGAAAAATGTGTTCTTAATATATGAAATATTTATATTTATTCATAATATTTATTATGTATAAATATATATAAAGTATAAACATGCAAATAAATATTTTTATTAAATATAATATATTTTAATAAATATTAAATATATACATGCATGTGTGTGTGTTTATATATGAAGAGTTCAGAAGTGCCATTTGACATTTTCTTCTAGAATGATGATTTTTATCAAGCTTGTATATTTAAGTTCAGTAATTTCACTTAAATGGCAATGATAATTACCTATTAATTGTTATTTAAGTGAAATTACTGAACTTAAATATATAAGTTTGATAAAAATCATTAAAATGCACATCATCAGTATATTATATTATAATTGTACACTGTAAAAAACATTTTCAAGATTTGTTATCACAACATATTTTCTTTTGTCAAATCAACTTTATAATAATTTATTTAGTTGAGATAACTTATTATTTTGAGTTTCTGATGGTTAAATTAATCTCCTTCATTGTATTAACTCACTTTTTCCAGTTCAATCAACTTAAAATTTTAAGGCAACCCGCAGGTTACTTACTTTTTTTAGTTAAACCAACATTTTTTTTACAATGTAGTTATCACAACATTTTTTCTTTTGTCAAATCAACTTAAATAATTTATTTAGTTCAGATAACATATACTTTTGAGTTTCTGATGATTAAATTAATCTCCTTCATTGGATTAACTCACTTTTTCCAGTTCAATCAACTTAAAATTTTAAGGCAACCAAGTTACTTACTTTTTTAAGTTAAACCAACAATATTTATGTATAATATGTATATTTAACCTCTACTGATTTTATTTTTTATTGATTTGTTACTTTCTTTCCTCTTGTAATAATATATTTATGTATGAGAGCAACTTTGAAATGCAAATCATTTAGTCATGATTATTATACTGTAATTGCATCATTCTCAATTCATATTCTTAGATATAAGTTTAATAATTGTACTGATGTGATGATGTGATGTCATGCAGGGCTTCTTCTGGTGGACGATGAACATGAAGACGATGTCTCAGGGCAGCTCTGGTATCCCTCTGCCTCGAACCCTCTCCAGACACGACAGTTTACGAGGAAGAACCGCGTTATCGTCCTCAACCTCATCCATATCTTCTCTTTCAGTCTCAAAGGACTTCCTCAAAGGGACAGGGTCTTCACTGAGAGCTCAAGGCACAAACAGGCCTTCGTTGGCTCCCCGTTCAGCCCAACACAGCCCACATGTGCGCTTGAAGAGCAGCCGGGACCTGCGGAGGGGCTCGCTGCCTCAGGACGGGGTCAGAGACGTGGAGAGACACTCTAACCACAACTGGAGATCTGGGCATCATCACTTCAGGAGTCTAGACAATGAGGAGTCGCCGGGTCGAGCCCTTCGGAAGCCCAGTAATGGGAACGTCATCTGGGAAACGCCAGCTGGCATTCAAAGGGACTTTCGGATGAAAATGCAGGCCGGTGGTGATGGAGACAGAGGGAGGACTGCATCCAAAGCCCAGATCGGTGTCACACACACGGGTCCTGAAGCCAGAGGGTCTCCACGGATGGCACACGTGGCTCCTTTCAGATTCAGGTTGGACATATGTTGCTGATATTTAATTGTGCATGCTTAATTTCCCTGTTTTTATCATTTAAATGACTTTGCCATGCTCACTTGATGGGCAACTGTCATGCTAATAATTTAATAACACTATATATGTACATGCTGTGGTGCCTAAATTCACTTCTAGCATTTAAAATGATTGATTTTAGTTTTTTGTGCTGTTTTGCTTTTTATTTAATAGCAAAATGTAAATAGTATTTTTTTAGGTTTAAACTTATAATTGTAAATCATTTTTGGTTTATTGTATTGGGCAGAATTTTAATTTTGGTTCATCAAAGTAAAAAAAAAAATGTCAATGGGATTTTTAAGACAATAATATATATATATGTTAAACTTTTGTTAGATGCGATGCGAGTACCGGTAATCTTTTTTTAAAGCTACTTGTACCTATATTTATATATATATTTGTAACATCTGAGACACAATTGATGCTGAAATAAGGTCTCATCCTTTAAGTTGATTATTTACTCGCCCCCATGTCATCCAAGATGTCCACGTCTTTCTTTCATCAGTCGAAAAGAAATTAAGGTTTTTGATGAAAACATTCCAGGATTTTCTCCATATAATGGACTTCAATGGGGACCAAACGGTTCAAGGTCCAAATGAGAGTTTCAGTGCAGCTTCAAAGGGCTTTAAACGACACCAGACGATGAATAAGGATTTTATCCTAGCGAAACCATTGCTCATTTAAAATTTTTTTTTTAAAGTTTAAGTTTTATAAACACAAATGCTCGCCTTGCTCTGTTCTGTGATGGACGTTTGTGACTCTCCTGTTCGAACTCGTTCATCAAAATGAACAAATCTTTTTTCGAGTCATTTCATTCATTTTGTTCATTGAATAAACCAAATGACTCAAAAAAAGATTTGTTCATTTTAAAGCCCTTTGAAGCTGCACTGAAACTCTCATTTGGACCTTGAACCGTTTGGTCCCCATTGAAGTCCATTATATGGAGAAAATCCTGTAATGTTTTCTTCAAAAACCTTAATTTCTTTTCGACTGAAGAAAGAAAGACATGGACATCTTGGATGACATGGGGGCGAGTAAATTATCAGCAAAAGTTTTTTTTAAAGTGAACTACTCCTTTAATATGCTATAAACACTAAAAACTGGTTGACTTTGCTGCGTCCCTCTGTCTCCTCAGGCTGCAGGTTCGAGAGGACACTGACGCGTCTCTGGAGGATCTGAGTGATTGTTCCTCAGACTCTATGGAAATGTGCAGTGAGGATTTGAGTGAGTGTGTGCTAAAATCCCAATATTCAATATTCATGAACGCTACGGCTGCGTACTTATATTGAATGAGTGATTACTTCACGACCGCTAAAACATGAATGTAATCTAGGCGTACTATATTCACCACGTTGTTGTCATTATCATGTGACCTACCAGCATCAGTCATTCACAAACCCTCTCCCGTGGCCTCATGGGATAGCAAAGTGTCCAAACTGTCCATCATATGCACACTTCAGGATCTCGCCGGGAGAAGTAGGTCATCCGGGTACTTTAGCATACTCTTTTAGGAGTACTGTGAATGTTTTTCGTCTACTACACTGTAAAAAATAAAACGTAAATTTTACGGTAAAAAAGCGGCAGCTGTGGTTGCCAGAACTTTACCGTTAAAAATACGGTAGGAACGTTAATCGTTTTACAGACTTAACTTAAAATTTACAGTAATAAACCGTATTTTATTTTCTGATAAAATGTTGATTTACCAACTTATTGATATCTGTAAATTATACAACGATTTGTTCTTTTTCACTTTCAAAAACTGTAAATTTAACGGTATTTTACTGTAAAATTATATCACAGTTATTTACTGTATAAAGTACGGAAACTTTCTGTTAACCAATTAACAGTTTTGCACTGTAGCATTTTTACAGTCTTTTACTGTTAAAATCACGGATATTTTTTTACAGTGTATACAGTAGAGAAGTATGAGTATACAGTATACTGTAATGTTGGCCATGTGAGGAGCGTCTTATTACAGATATTTTCATAAATGAGAATAATGTGCAACAGTCAGGGGTGTAAAGTAACGAATTAGAAATACTCACGTTACTGTAATTAAGTAGCTTTTTTCAGAAATTGTACTTTTTTGAGTAAGTTTAAAATTGTGTAATTTTACTTTTACTTGAGTACATTTTAAGTGATGTATCGGTACTTTTTCTCCGCTATTTTCTTTCTGTTTGTGGCCGTTACTCGTTACATGCTTGTTTTAATTTTATTTTTATCCATCAACGTGATTGGATCGAGTAATCGGTCTCGTGACTGTCATCAATTCAAATTAAGCATAGAAAACTTACCGCCTATTCATGCTGTTACTCGTGACTGCTGTGGAAGTGCATTCATCACGCATCAATTCAATCCAGATATCAGCGTCTTCCTCTAATATGCTAAGGTACATTTCACATTTCTGCTTAATATGATATTTATGTAGACTGGCCTGTCTACATGGCCTAACATTTGGTCTGAGGTTGGGGGAATTGCGAGACGAGTTCATAATGCGTGAATTTCCGCTCCCGTTTACTTCACAATCACAGGAGACGCGCGTCACGATCTGTGCACTGCCGCGTCTCGCGCTCGCCATGCCGCCAGATTCAGAATCAGTGCACCATGTCGTTAACTTGAACTGCATTACTTAATAAGAAATTAGCACAGCTCGTTAATAAACAGCGTTTTTTGATTGATCCATTATATGATCCGTCTTCATTTGGCAAGTGCACTTGCACAAAAACATTTTTCATGCTGAACTTTTTTTTGTGTGGATGCTGCTGATAAAACAGCTTAGCCGAGACTTCAGAGACAAATTGTGTTTGTTTCTTTTGTAAAAGTTTCCTGGATATAACTTCCCTATTTAATGCACAATTTTCCTTACAAATTATATTATCAGTATTACAATGTGCAGTAAATGTAGCCGTGTAAAATGTAAGGGATGATGCCACCCTTCTAGAACAATGCATACGTTTAAATTGTAACATATTTAATAGCATGGAATAAAAGTGTGTAATTAGTGTTAGCTCACTATCTTAGCCTTTTTCAGTGCATTAGTTGAGGTAATATGATAATATTAGTGATTCTCATTTATCAAAACACTAACTTTGGTAACGTTTTGGAGAGAAATTGGGTATTTTTTTATTTTATTTTAACCCATCTCTTAGTGTGTGATGCTGAACTATCATATGAGTTTCTAAAGGTTTTTGAATTTTTTGCACAGTTATGAATATTGATATTTTATGTGCAACAATAACATGCTCAGGCCCAGTGGCTTTTCACCTAATTTTAAATGCTCTTTCCCCCAAATAATATGATTTAAATGGTGATGAGTGTACTGATTTGATGCATTTTAAAAAGATGGATGATATATATTCTTCAATCTTTCTTACAAAGAACAAAATATAATGTGAATTCCAGTATGTGCATTTTTTTTAAATTTATAAATTGTAGTGCACAGTGTTTATTATAAGGGGTAGAATCCGCACCTCAGTACTCACTACTCACTACTCTTGAGTACTTTGAAATAAGCTACTTTTTTACTCTTACTCAAGTAGTTTTTTGGACAAGTACTTTTTACTCTACTCACACTACATTTTTTGGAATGTAATGGTACTTTTACTTGAGTATGTTTTTTCAGTACTCTTTCCACCACTGGCAACAGTATGAGTCTTTACAGAGGGTGTTGACATGTTTTACATTAATATACAGCAGATGTGCTGCGGAAACGTAAGATTTATTTTCTGTCACTCAGTAATTCTTCGTAGCGGTGTGATTTTAATGTAAAAATGATGGCACGTGAACAAACAAACAAACAGCCATATGTTCCCACATCCGCACACAAACACTGAATGAAACACACACACACACACACACATGTGAGTAATACATCAGTGTGGGGAATGGCTGACCAGCTTCAGATGCCAGCAGCCCATGGGATGTTCTCATGTCTGCAAACATCTGCACTGCCGGCCAACCACAGTCTCCGGATGGGATCCAGATGTTTAGAGAACCTTTGGCTTTCTCTAGAGAGAGGGCGGTAGTCACACCACAATGTGTGTTTCATATTTTATGGAGAGAAAACAGCGAGGTCTCTCACCTATATGTCAAAATCCAGCGGTGTTTGGTGTAATCGTTGGACCACAGTGGTATATAATAATGTACATATGAGAACAGATCTTTTTATTCTTTTTTTTTTTATACAGCAGGGAAATGTGGACACTTTTGAGCTCTCTATAATATATATATATATATATATATATATATATATATATATTTTTTTTCTCTTAGACCTAACTATTGTATTCATAAAGATCTGAAA